>JAVXUL010000002.1:5535403-5562549 GCA_035590515.1 Trichilia minutiflora | reverse complement strand
ATAACAATCCATATCTACATTGGAGAGTAATTTTTGGAGATGATGTTTATCAATGCCATATAAGATGCAAGTCTCTCTACATTAATGACGTAATATATTTTTTATGAAAACAATCCATTTATACATTGGAGATGCTCTTATACTTTATAACTGAAACAACGGTCATTTTAGGTAAGATTATTATTATTATTATTATTATTCATAATCATAGAGTTTAATAGTTTAATTAAATTAAAATAATGGTAGAAACTCAATATATAAAGAAAAATTTCAAGAATAATAAATAATTTCTTTTCACATTATTCTTTTACCAAAATTAAAAATAAAGTACAGACTATATTAGACTATTTATGGAGATGTTTTAGAATAAAAATATATTTCTTATTCTGATTAATTTTAAAGATATAAAAAATATCCTCCTTAAAATTATATAAATATAACAATAGAATATTTGTTAATCATTTAAAATATATTTAAATAATTTATTACTTTTATCGATAAATAAGACCAATAACCAAGCAGAGCGCTTCACATGTCAGCGCCTTTAACCTTGTGTCTAAAATCTCGAAAGCCTACGTCGACCGGCCCATCCTTCTGTATTAACTCACGCGGTGGCTCTTCCAAGAGAACAAACCATCGGTTTGTTTTTTAAAATCTTCTTCCATTACTTGGTTTTCCATAACCTTCAATTCCATGCTCCACCTCACAAAACCCTCACACTTATTCACAAAACCCTAGAAATCAAATTCTCACCAAATCACCATTTCTTTCTCTTCATTAAACATGGCTGCATCTAAAGAACAAGTACTCTCGCTCCTCGCCGCCGCCAACAACCACGGGGATTTGGCCGTGAAGTTGTCTTCCTTAAAGCAGGTTAAAGATATTTTATCTTCCGCTGAACCGTCTTTGTCACCCGAGCTCTTCACTTACTTGGTCGAGCTTCACTCTTCTCCCGAAAACCTCGTTCGAAAATCGCTAATCGAGTGAGTTCACAAGACCCTAATTTTATACTTGTATGTTGTAATTGCTTGGTCGGTGATTACTATTATATGTTCCTCGGTCTTTTTCATTAGTTTACTTTGTTTTTTGGTGCTAAACATTGTGAAATTAGCTTGGAAAGTCTCGCTTTAATGACCATCTGCTGTGAGTGGCAAAATTACACATGCGCAAACACGTATCTATCCGTTGACAGCGCATTTTGTTGTTGGAGATATTCTGGGAGTTAGGTTAATAAGTGAATTAAATTTTAGGATAATGCCCTGGGCTTATTTAACAGATTACCGAATCAAAGTTGGAAGTATTAGTGAAATTATATGATGAGTAATAAAGATTTGCTTGGTTGCGGATGAGGATTATGATGTAAAAGGATGAAAAGTACTTTCTTATTTAATTTTATTATGATTGAATAATATCATAAAATGGAAGGTTAAGAATGAGATTAAATGTGTCTTGTCTCCTTTGCAAATTTTTTAAATTTTGCCTTGATTACCTTTCACTTGTTTAGACCACTCACATGTAACAGATTTATTTTTGCTATATTTTGTTGGATCTTGCTTTGTCAAAATCATTGACATGTCGCATCAGCATGGTGCTGACATGGCTATACTCACGAGGTATTCCAACTTTTATTATGGGTAATATGCCTTGCTATATGAGTCAGGTGATAGTGCCCTTGTTTAATAACTTGAATGCTGTCCATAATTTGTGGTTGACAGGATAATTGAAGATATTGGGTTGAAAGCAATGGAGCATTCTTCTATACTAATGCCTGTCATAGTGGAATTTTTGAGAGATGGTGACTCTATTGTTGCAAGGCAATCCATTGTTAGTGGAACAAATTTCTTTTGCCGTGTTTTAGAGGAGATGGCATTGCAGGTTTCTCTCTCTCCCACTCAACACTTTTTATTCAATTTTGAACCCAAAATTTTGACAGACGCATCTTGCACAGTTTTTATGGTGATTAGCTGATCTTGTGTATGGTCGGTTAGTGGTCATGTAAAGAGTTTGGCTTACTCTAGTATCTTGAATAAATTTGTTAGTTGATGTAAAGTGCATGGTCTACCATCTATTTAGTTCATTTAAGACTCTGTCTCTTTGTGTGTATGTTTGTAAAGATCAATTATATGAGTTTTAGCCATTCTTTATATGTGTTAAAGTATACATGTTACCAAACTGGAACATACCAAAATTTTGGTTGAACCTCTTTTCTTTTTACTCTTTCTTCCATAATTCCACTCTGTTTTTTGCATTATTTTCATGAAAAATTTTGCAATCTAATGCTTATTGTGGAGAATTATAGTTTCGTTGGCACGGTAAAGTTGACCGGTGGCTTGAAGAGCTTTGGGCATGGATGGTTAGGTTCAAAGATACTGTCTTCGGGATTGCAATGGAGGTACATAATTTCTCTCTTTTTGAATGATTACAATGTGCTGGTTAAATTTTAAAACTTAAACTGTGGTGTTAAGTTAAAAGATGGTCTTTTATATTAGTGATTTGTTACAAAGTAATAAAGATTCATGTTTCTGATCCCTGTTGGTCATTTTCCCTATTAGGGCCTTTTCTTTTCCCATGTGGTGAAGGTGGGGAATATTACTTCGGATAACTTTAAATATTGTAAGCATAAACTATAAATTACCTTACTTCAATACTGGGTTAGGAGCATTTGCTCTCCTCAACAACAAATCAATGTCTTCATTTCTATGCAAGGCTGAAGAAAAAATCATTCATGTATGTTGATGTTATCTTTGAAGTGGGGATTCGCAACAAATGATTTGAATGTTATTAACGGTCTTTATCTGTACTTTATGCTGAAAGACCTGCTAATGCATCTGAATGATCAGTGAGAATGCATACTCTGGAATTATTTTCCCAATGTTGTTGAAGATTGTCAATATTATTATCTCAAAATGTTGTGTTTGTTTGAAAGATTCACAAATTAATGGCCCGCATGTCTCCTAAGTTTAGTTAAATAATATCGACTAGCTGACTGCAATTTGTTCAGTTGGGAGTACTGATGTGTTCTTTTTTCATTTTCATTGAATTATTCAAAGTTCTTACGAAGTCAAATGACACCATGTTTCCTGTCTGATGTTTTGAATGCCATTTGAGATGCAATGATTTAGTAAAAAGTTGGTGATCAAATGTAACTATAGTTTTCACTTGCATACCTCTTATTTTCTGCCTCCTGTTTGAAACAGTCGTCAAACATTACACGTGGGATATTATGTTAACATATGGCAGATTTTATAATTTCAACTAATTTGATTTGCACCTGTTGTTAGTTTGATGCATTTGGCTAACTTGATATTTTTCGTGATATTGCAGACTGGTTTTATTGGTACAAAGTTACTGGCTATGAAATTTTTGGAAACATTTGTTTTGATTTTTACATCTGACACAAATGATTTTGAAAAGTTTACCACAGAAGGTATTACTTTCTGACTTGGAATGGCTTAAAGCTGTCTATGAATTACGTTAGATGTTAGAGAGTTGCCTTTGAGTGTTTGATTCTATAATCTGATTTCTTTTGTGATTCTCTGGATATGATTTTGGCATTATCTACAATAGGAAGTAAACGGACTTTTAATATATCATGGCTGGAGGGAGGACACCGTTTTCTAGATCCAGTCACACTCATGTCAGAAGCAAATAGGATACTTGGCACCTTAATTGATTTGCTGCAATCAGCTAGTAATCTCCCTGGCTCAGTGACAATTACTATTGTGAATTGGTGAGTTCTCTTATCACTAGCCAGTATCTTTACCTACTAATTTACAAATTTTTGTCAATTTTACTTGTGCATGTCTGATTTCCTCATTTCCCATGGTCTGCGGTCTGCTGGTCTATTTTCCTTTCTACAAGTATTATTTTGGGAAGGGAATTGAAAGATACTGACTATGAGCTGGGTAGTGTACTTTTCCCATACAAGTCAATGTTAGAAAAATAAAAAAAAAATGTGAAGATTGGAGATAAGGTTGTTGAAAAACTTTAATTTTAAACCACTTGATTTATGTGTTTTACTTATGGCTAATGCATATTTTTTTCCATTTTGTTTGGGATTAAAAAGTTGATACTTTTAAGTATGCGACAATTATCTTCTTCTGAATTACAAGTTTCATTCTAGGTAATGGTTTGAATTTAGTCTCATGACCTGTTCGGTACATATGAGTTGATACTTGGATTTAAAATACAAGTTTGATTTTTCATTTCCTTCTTTCAAATCTACATAATGTTTTGTCTTTGACTTTAGTGAGTTTATGTACAGTTTGTACCCATCCCTTAATTAATCTTCAATCTATAAGGTAGGTAAGACTTAAGTGAACTATTTAGCTCTGTTATATTAACAAAATTAACTGTGAGCTTGCCTTTTGTGGTTTCGCTCTGCCCATTGGAGCTGTGGAGTTCACTTGCAACCGGCTAACATTTAGTTGGAGACAGATTTTGTTACTTAAGAATAGTGTATCATTTAATATGATGAGGGTCTTATCTTGTGTCCTGAAGTCATGTTTGATGCTACTAGTTCTCTCTCTCTCTCTCTCTCAAATCCTTTAGGTTCTATTTTTTTTTTTGTTGTTTGAAGTCACAGTTTACTGCATGTGGGTTTTGCTTTGGGAGATCTTAGCAAGTTAAGGAAGAAAAGATCTTAGTGAGGTTCTGGTCTTTGCTAGTTGAGAGTACCCACTTTTTCTCTGTTGTTATTTTGTTATGTCTATTATTTGTGAAAAGGGAGTAGAAGAATTATGAATGGATATATCATAATTTTACTGAAACAGAAACCATGGCTCTTACTGGCTACCTTATTTGGGTTGCTGACCTCGAATTTGGGTGTGCCATTAAGAGTTATTATCAAGTTGGCAATCCTGACCTGCTGTCAATTTTTGTCAATGTTTTGCTTAAGCATGATGTTTCCTCCTTTTTTAATGAATCTATCCATTTTAGAGGGATGCTGAGGGGGGTCTCTTTTATACTACCTGTACGCTAGGGTACCGGCAGCTTTAGCATTATTTATTTTGAGGCTTGTTTGGTATATGTGGGACTTGAATGAATTTGATAGGATAAAATTGGATAGGATTGGATATACTTAGTCACTGACTTTATGTTTGGTGTGGTGTACGATAGGATTGAATTACATTATGCTTTTAATTTAAATTATTTAAATAAAAATAATTAGTTATTTAAACATATATTTAACTATTAATTTAATTAAATTAATTTAAGAAAACATCAATTAAATATTTGAATAATAATTAAATTTAATTATTACATATTTAAATAGTTTTTATTTATAATTATAAATACTTAAATTATTTGAATATGTAATACTTTCATTATTCGTTAAAATATATTTTAATGAAGTATTTCTATTATAGATTAATACCTATTAAGTAGTTAATTATAATATTTAATTCAATTTTATTATTTTAATAATTAAACAATTTTGTTTAACAGTAAAAAATTAATTTTAAATTTTTGGGATAATTTATACCATGAGGATCAAATGATTTATGTTTGCCAAACATCGACCTAGGATAAAAGTAGTCCAATTCCCCACTTATCTTGCATGTCAAACATGCCCATACAGATTGAAAAATAGTTATTTCTTGGGTGTTACTTTTTTGTAGCCTGAACAGTACTTTTTAAAAATTTGATCTTGGGAATTCAAAGTTGCATGGATTAGTTTATTTGTTTTGTTAAACATGAATAAAATTTGAAATAGACAAGTTTGTCTTGTTATAAGAAGATACCTTCATGAACCTTTGAAAGGGTGGCAGCAATGCTTTGAAACATTTTCTCTCATCTTCTTTCCTTCCTGATGAATTAGCGCATGAATTTGGATGTTCACATTGCAGATGCACCGCCTAGTAAATTGAGTAGTATCTTTCTAATAAGGGACAAGAACCTTCAAATGGTTACGGAGATCTTTGTGGTATCTTTTGTATAGATTTAGATACCATTCTTTAGAGTGTTTGCTGGTTCCTTCTTTTCTTTTTTGCCTTTTCATTAATGAAATTATTTCCTGTTTTTTATGGTTTATGTTACGAGGCAGTTCAGTAATTTGTATGAACCTGAGTATAGAGTGCTTTAACGGGTCACTAAGCGTTTAATTGCTATGTAACATAGATAGACGCGAATGCTGATTTATGATATGTATGCCAAATTGCTGAGCATGATAATTATCATAATATGGCATATTCATTGTTTTATTATAGTCCTTTTTTCGATCTCAGAATATGGCATATTCATTGTTGTGTTATCGCCCTTTTATGATCCTCTCTATAATACAGTTGCAATCTCTATTTGTAGGTTGATTGTCTTTCATTATATTTTGCATATATGTCTTAATTTATGATGTTGGCTTCAAAATTCATCCCAGGGGAAGGTAAATTGTATTTTGTAATCCTAATGACCTACACACAAGCATAAACATTCTTTTCCATGTAGTTGTGTTTTCTTTTAGTTGGTACTGTGCTATTAAATATGCTTTAATTATTGGTGTCCTTAAGAGTTTTTATTCATAGGGCTTGAACTGCATTTTGCCCTCAGTTTTAATATCTTTGAAAATTTTCGAGGGATCTCTGAAGCTTTGAAACAGGTTGTATAGTACAAGTTCAACTGCTTTTTTGTGATATCATAGCAGCATGCTGAGCAGCTCTCTTTTGAGGAGTTAGTGGCCTTGGATACTGCTGCATGGTGTTCAGATTTTGGGAGTTAACAGGGCTAAACAATATTCGCATTTTTTGGTTTCTAAGAAGCAACGTATCCAGTGATAGAATGGTTAAAAGTGGTGGATCAATTAGTCAACCCATTCTGAAAGAAACTTGGTGATCAAGAAACACAGTTTATGCTTTGTAAACTGTTAGACCATTTACTTAACTTTTGTTTGAATTTTTTGCTGTCTGTGCGTACAGCTACATGATGTGTGAGCTATTTTAAAATGTACTGATTATGTCATAACAGTTGATGCACATTAAATATCTATAATGATTAAATGTTCTTTTTAACTAAGGATTTCCCTGCCAATTCTTCTCTGTTTCACTTATTTTGGTTCCCAATTTGCCATCACTATTATTTTTGCTCCTTTTATATGTTGACTTTACAAGAAACACTAAAGGCTTGTGTTCTCCACAAAATTCTGAGGTATGGAGCTATAAAATACATTTCTATTCTTTTGGTTCTCACTTCATATGTGATCAATTTGGTCTTTTTGAAATAAAATTGTCCCACACAGGCACCAACACCAATTTGAAAGGAAGCACTATCTGAAAACAGCTATAAGTTGACCAAGATGCCATTAGCCATGTATCAAGCAGTTATAAGTTGACCAAGATTAAAGCAATAAAATAACCTTGGAAATTACCCAATGAATATTTGCGGTTTAAAATCATCATAATGAATCTTATGCTTTTGAGCATTTCAGGTACAGCAATTTAAACATGACTGTGGGAGTTGTTGCTCACCCATTAGTTTTTTTAACAGTTTGATGATCCATTTTTTGCCTCTGCATTTGAGTAGAAGCAATGGCTTAGTTTGAAAGAATTATTCCAGTAAATTTGTCTGTGATCATGATTGGTATTCAAGTTTTTAACTTTTCTTTTTCTCAAAAGATAGAGTCTGTTGCCATCATTATTGTAGCCATTTTTGCCATCAAATTTAATTTATCATCAGGAAATCTTTGATCTAGCAATTTTGATTTTCTCCCTCGTTCATTTTATCTTCAACTTGTCATAGACTTCAATGTTCGAGCTATGAGCAACTAAGACATGTACTATACAGGAAAACTATATACTTTTATGCTGTTATGGATTGTAGCTGAAGCTACTGATCCTGAGATATCATACATTTAACCTCTGAGTGATTTGTGAACTTGAGTAAATGCAAAAAATCTACTGCACAGGACTTGCATTTCTGGAGAATGTTAGGAATTCAATGATGCAGTAAAAATTTGTTTATATGTTTTTATTTACTTATTTTGTCTAAGTTGACATATCTGGTGATCTGAAGATGTTGACCTATTGTTTGGACAGATGGCAATGTAATTATTCTGGTTGTCACTGGGTTTTCAGCATATGTTTTTCATATTTTATTTTATTTTATTTTTTTGTATGTTGAGCTGGTATAATTAGCTCTTGACAAATTTTCAGAAAGTATGTGCATTAATTACCCAGAGTACTATCTTGTCTTGAGAATTGAGATTCTATATTGTTTGTGCTACAAATATGTAGCACCTTGAGGAGATGGAATATGTTGGCGATATTCATATTGATGGCACAGGAAATTTTGCTGGAAATGATTTAGGTCAAGAGGAATGTGTAATTTAATCAAGAGCATATCTTAAGTTGATTGGGAATTGTTTATGATTTGATTATACAGTAAAGCTGATGTTTTAGTTTGAACAAAACTTTTTTCAAAAATATAATTGTCAACATATCATTTTCAAGCGGATAAAATTTTTATATACCAGAAAATGCACTTTGAAATGAGAACAAGAAACAAATGTGTGTTGTAGACATGTACAACAGAGGTGGTATTAATTTCTGTTTTTCCAATAATACTGTTGGAGGAAAGCATGGAATTGGAAGAAAAAAAATATACTTAGCTTTACATACCTTCTAACTGGAAGTTCTTTTACCTATGATAGTAGAATAAATGTCAAATTAAAATGCGGGTAGAATTTCAAATTTTCAAATAAAGGGTGTGTATTGGTTTTATGTTTATGAATTTTTATTGCAGGTGGTTGGAGTTTAACTGCTTGATAGATTATACGGAGTAATTTTTCCGTATTATGTGTTCACAAGTGGATTTCTTTGTTTGGTTTTTGTCTTTGCTTGGTTCATCGGTAGTTATATCATAAGTAGAAAATATATGGAAGAGGAATGTACAAAAGTACTGAGTTACTTAAATCTCTCTGTTATCAAAATTACAAATACTAGCATTGTTATTTTGATAATTTATGTCTAGAGTGACTGTAAAAAGTGACCATGTAATTGTGGTGTGTACCATGGAAGCGACACGTCGTTTAATGTGAGGTAAGGATTGACTCCAATGTGAATGGGTTCAGTGATGAGGAAGATGATGATTAAATTTGAGGAAGTAAAATAAGGTGTTTGTAGTGTTAAGAGTAGTGGGTGCTGAAGCTATTGATGTGGCGCCTTTAGTAGAAATGGGTGTTGCATTATGATAGGTGGTGTTCATTCCAATACTAAGTGAGTCTGTATGTGGTTCTGAAAATCTTCTGTTTGCTGTGGTGTAGTACAGATGCACCTTGGACATAATGCCTATTCTGCATATTTCTGTCTTCATTTTAGTTGTATGAAATGAAATAAGTGTGTATTTCTAGTGTCTAGGTGACTTTGATCTAGGATTGTTGCAGTGAACTCTGGTATGAACAATTTGTCGATAAGTGCTTGACTTTCTGGTTCTCTATCCGGGATTGCTTTGGGTATCCTCTCTGTTAAGCTATGATACATGAATAATTTGGCAATAATTTTATTCCTTGTTACTATTGTTAGTGGCTTGCCCAATTTTATGAGTTTCTGGTGTCCATGTAGCATTGCTTGTTGGCTTTATTATTCAGAGATGATAAGATCGTCTACTTTGAATTGTAAGCAAGGGTATTCAATTGCTTATCTTTTATGGGTGCTTGGGGCTTGGCAATAAAGAGATTGTTATTTAGGTGAAATTAGCTACAAGGCATTGAGTTTGAAAAAGCTTGGCCTTTGATGGACAGATATCATGTTTTTGTGTATTTAGTTTCTGCATTCTGTAAATATTTACTTTTGGGTATTTTCAGCTTTGGCCTGTGTTCCTTCATTGTTACTTTTCAAGCTTGAATTGTAGATCACTCTGGTTCTTCTGTCTTTCATTTCCCTATTACATCTTAAATGTTTTACTGTCATTTTACTCTTTAAGTTAGGTTGGTCTGCTACAATTATAGTTTCTCTGCTCTTCCTATCATAACTTCTGCTGCTATTTTTGCTTGTTCATATCTAACCAGGTATTTATTTGTTTGGTAGTCTTTCAGCTATAGCACGGAAGAGGCCACTCCACTATAATACCATTTTTTCTGCATTGCTCGATTTCAATCCAAACTTTCAAACAGTGAAGGGATACCATGCTGCCAGTGTTCAGTATTCCTTAAGGACTGCCTTTTTGGGATTCCTAAGGTGTACTCATCCAACTATCATGGAGGTAAAGTTTTTGGCATTTGAAATCTATTTGTATAGTTTGGGTTTCTATGTTTCTGCTTTCCTGAATCCTTTTTTTCCCCAGAAATAAGCTCAGAAAGATCGTCAAATAAGAATTTGAAAATTCAGGAATGCTTCTAGGATTGATTTCTTCATTTTATGCATCAATGAGAATTATTACAGGAAACCTAAATTGGCACCTGTTAGGTCATATCGTCTCCAAATGAAAAATTTCTTATCTTTTTCTACGGGGGCCACTGGGACTAATTCAACGTATCGGTTTTGTTATTATTTGAGAATCCTGTATTGGCAAGATTTTCTATTGTGGAAAATCCTTGATTAGCAGGTCCTGAAACCCTTACTTTCCCCTCCACATTTTGAAGGGGGAAGCAGAATATCTGGTACTGAAGGTTATATATTGTAACTTACCTTATCTCTACATCAGCTTTTGCACTTCCATCTAGCAGCTCCCTGTTCCCCTCCCTCGGTTTCCACTTTAACAGATAAAATCATTTCTTTTAGCTGAAGCCCCCAAAGATCTAATGGCTAATATTACATGAGTAGGCTCTTAGCAGACAATTGATCCCTAACTCAAAAACTGATCCCTTAGACTTTTAATGTTTAAATGCAAACTCTAAAAGTCCTTTAGCTGTTTGCCCAGTCTTGTGCCTGATATTTTGCTAGTTATATTTCTTTTGCAGTCAAGAGACAGATTGCTTAAAGTTCTGCGAGCAATGGACGCTGGGGATGCTGCGGATCAAGTTGTTCGGCAAGTTGATAAATTTATTAGAAATTCTGAGCGTGCACGAGAAAATCAACTGGGCAGGGTAATCATACTTTTTCCTTTACTCACTAGCACCCTTTCACTGCTTCATGTTGAATTATTTTTGCATTATCAGGATGACCAGCCATCAACCCAGATGCCTGTTTCAGGAGATCTCTCTAGAAAAAGGTCTATACCTCAGGATAATGAAGAGTCAAATAATGGTCTTGCTGCAAAGCGTGTTCGATATGGTCCTAATGATTATTCAGCTTTTTCTATTCAAACAAACGATTCTAGGCAGGATTGTGTTTCTGTTAATGGAGTCTCCCCTAATATTCCTCTCTTAGATAGAGATTTGACTCCTGTGGAACAAATGATTGCTATGATTGGTGCTTTGCTTGGTGAAGGAGAAAGAGGTGCTGAATCACTTGAGTTACTTATTTCAAATATTCATCCTGATCTGCTGGCCGATATTGTCATAACCAATATGAAGCACTTGCCTAAAACTCCCCCTCCTTTGACAAGGCTTGGGAGCTTGCCAGTAACTCGACAAAGTGTCTCTCTAAGTAGTCCAGCTCAGGTTGTGACTCTGCCATCTCAAATGAACACCGTGTCTCCAGTTGTCAATGCACTAACACAACTACCTCCTTCAGCTACCGTACTCAGTTCAATGTCTGATACAGCTACTGTCAATCCTGCCACTACTGATTCTAAACGTGATCCTAGAAGGGTTTGTACTTCTGTATATTTACTTGCTGTTACTTCATATATTAAATAATTTGTTTGTTAGTTGATTGTTTAAAGTCACTTAAAAATAAGTTACTGTGGCTTATCCAGGATCCCCGTCGTTTGGATCCACGGCGTGCAGCAACACCTGCTGGAGTTCCATCCATTCCTACTGCAGATGATGTTGGTCCTGTGCAATCTGAGTTTGATGATTCTGTTTCTGTAAGTAAACCTCCTTCACATGCTCTCGTGACACCTGTTGAAAATCATTCAGCACCTGTGATGACTAGTGCCAAAAGTGATGATAAGACTTTAGAAAACTCGTCAGCATCTAAAATTGACCAACTGAATCCTGAGGATGGACTTTTTAAATCTGGAGAAATTGCCCCTGCTTTGGAGGTTGGTGCTTCGTTAGAACATATGATTTCTTCTCATCAATCTGTTGATGAGGGTCCTGCTGCAGTAGAGTCGTCTGATGTTGAAGTCTATGGGATTGATGCGTCATCTTTCATAGAATCTGATCAAAACGCTTCAACTGTTTCAAATGCAATTGCATCTGAAGAGACTTACAAAGATTTACCTCCTCTTCCTCTGTACATTGAGCTGGCTGTACAACAGCAGGAAAGTGTAAGAAGATTGGCTGTTGACCGGATTGTTAACTCTTACAAACATCTTAAAGGGACAGAGTGTAGCCAGACACGCATGGGATTGCTTGCCCGATTGATCTCACAGGCAAGGAAAATATGCCTGTCTTCAGCATAATGCTTTACAAACATGTTCTTCCACAGGACATGAACATTAAATTTGATTATTCAAATGACATTGGAGCTTGGGTTTGCGTACTATTGTTCATTATTTTGTTCTTCACATCTGTCTGTGTAAATTAATGTTTCACAAAATTGTAGTAGTGCTAATTGTATGTTTCTTTTTTCAGATTGATGGAGATGATGCCATCATTGTGATGCTACAAAAGCATGTTCTTGTAAATTATCGAGAGCAAAAGGTATTTGCTTTATGATAAATTATAACCCAAAATCAATATACTATTTAATCTGTGAATGTTACTGTGCTAAAATGTAACATACTAGTAAAAGTATACCATACATTTTGAAATTCTGAACAAAATCATCATGTTGTATTAACCTTGTTTTTACAATGTGGGTCCTTTAAGTAGCTGTCCTTTCGCGGTGGTCCTCTTGAGCTATCAGAACTTCACGGCTTATAACTTTGTAATTGCTGACTCCATAAGTCCAATCTTGGGTCTACATTATGATGACTGTATCTCTTCTAGCTCATTTTCGTCTGCATGAATCTTTTATTGGTTGTTATTGACTCATGTTTTTGTATTCTCGTGTTGATCAACTGTTTTTTGGCCAAATATAGTATTTTTTTTCATTGTTTCTCTAAGTTGAATAATAGCTTAGGCCAAAGAGATCATTTAAGTTGAGTAGATACCATGAGCTTATGTTGTGGGCTGGCTTTGTTGATTCATTTGTTTTATGGTTTTCCTTCTGTCTTTGTTAAACCTTTATATTTCAGTTTTAATTTACTTTCCTATATTTTGTGTCAGGGACATGAACTTGTATTGCATATTCTCTACTATCTGCAGTCTCTCATGATTTTGGACAACAACCAGAATTCTTCATACGCTGCTGTTGTGTATGAAAAATTCCTCCTGACAGTGGTAGGAACAGGTTCAGCTCTCTCAACCTTGTTTTGTTTTCTTGAGAATCAGAAATATTTAAACCTTTCATTGTAGGCAAAATCTTTGCTGGACATTTTTCCGGCTTCAGACAAGTCTTTTAGTCGTCTTCTTGGTGAAGTACCATTGTTGCCCAACTCTGTCTTGGAACTGTTAAATGGTCTCTGCCATTCTGCTGCTTTTGATCTCCATGGAAAAGAGGTTTTTGATGCTGAGCGTGTCACTCAAGGCCTTGGTGCGGTGTGGAGTTTGATTTTGGGTCGTCCAAATAATCGACAAGCCTGCTTAGATATTGCTTTGAAGGTAGCTTGTCCGTGAGAATCTCATAGCTTGGAATGTGTCTGGAAAAATTGCATTGATATGGTTTATTAATAGCTTTCGCATTGGTTTACTGTTTGCAGTGTGCTGTTCATTCACAAGATGAAATTCGCGTAAAAGCTATCCGGCTGGTATAAAAACTTACTGCTCACCAACATTCCTGGGCAGGGGGAACAAAATGTTTTATCTCTACCTGGATCAACTGTATTTCAGTTCTTTCTGTGCTGACAATTTATCAATTTTTTCTGTTTATTTGTACTTGTCAGGTGTCAAACAAACTGTATCAGTTAAGCTATATAGCAGACAATATTGAACAATATGCAACAAACATGATACTGGCTGCTGTGGACCAGCATTCTTCAAATGTAGAGAATGCAAAGTCGGCATCCACTGATCTCAGATCCGAGGGAGAGGTATGAAACTTGTTTCTATCTCATCTTTGTTCCCTTCCATAAATTCTTTTCACTCACAGAGTCATGTGGGAAGTTAACTGGATTAATCTTTTGGAGTATTTGGAGGCAGAAAAAATGCTAAATTAAGTGTTCTGTTTTTTGGGTGATGGTTATATTATTTTTCCAGTGGGATCTTGTTTTGCCCACAGTATCATATAATGTTCGTTGTAGAATGTCATAGTTCACAAAAGTAGCTGTCAGGACAAGTGGTTGCTTTATACTAACCAATTAGAATCCCAAATAGTGAAGAATATATGATATCCTTGTTGTGTAAGCATCTTTGGTGGTTGTGCAGTCTACCATATGATTAATTTTTTGATGTTTATTCTGTTATTGCTGTTTAGTCTTGAAGTGCAATAAGATTTGGCACTTGTATGTATTGTTCTATGGACCTGATCTTTTTGAGTGCCCACGGGTTTGAGGGTATGTCACAAAAACACCTTCATGAGAACTGGACAAGGAACTTCAAATAACCTGCAGTTTCTCCAATCTTTTATTTCTAGAAGAAACCTTTCAGGACAACTCAAAGTGAGGGAGAATAAAGAGAAATAAACTTTTGCATGCTTACATTTTCTCCTTTTCTAAAAGGAAATTGTGCAATTGCTTGTGATTTGTCAACTTATTTTCTCTTTTTTCTTGTGCTGAAAAATCTCTGCAGATTGGAAGCCAGGAAACATCAATTAGTGGCTCCCAAGCTTCAGAGTGTGGAAACTCTGAAATGGACTCTGTGAAGGCTGCACAGCCAGTTGCTCATGGTTTTTCAACCATATCATTTTCTGAAGCTCAACGTCTCATTTCTTTGTTTTTTGCTTTATGTACAAAGGTTTGCCTATGGTTTCTCTTTACTGATAAATTTGGAGATTCTGTAATTTCTCTTTTTCCTTTCTTTCTTTTTCTTTTTTTCCTTTTCTTTTTTCTGACTCTGAAGCAGCTTTTCTTTCATTCCAGAATCCTCGTCTTCTTCAACTTGTTTTTGATAATTATGTGCGAGCTCCAAAATCTGTTAAGCAGGTATGATTTATTTGTTGCTATATTATATTAATCATTGCAGTCGATAATGATTTTGGTTCGGCTATTGGGGCGGTTTTCTTATTTTCAATTTTTGGGCACCTTCATTGAGTACCACTCTAGGCTAACTGGACTATAAGGTCGGTTTTAATTTCCATTCATTCTCTTTAGTGAAGATGTGCAAAATGAGTTATTCTAAACAGAGAGTGCAGCCAAACCATCCTCACTGTGTTTTCACTCAGGTTTGACAATTTATAAGATCAGGTCTAATTGTTCACTTTTAGTCCTGGATTCAGGTTGGGCTGAGTTGAATCCACATGTATTGCATGCACCTTGGATTCCTTTTTATACTTTGTGTTAATAGGGAAATTGGTGACTCGTGTTTGTGCGTAAAACATAAACACATTATATGTGCATGTTGAAAGAATGGAGGGTGAAAATTATAGAAAACTCCAGGTGGATGCTTGGAGTGGATGTCTATTCTCTCATGTGAATAAGGTCGTCTCTCTATATGCTCCTTTGCATGATGCAGGCTTTTCATCGCCATATCCCAGTTCTTATAAGGGCCTTAGGTTCATCTTGTTCTGAATTGCTGCGTATAATATCTGATCCACCACAAGGAAGTGAAAATCTTTTAACTCTGGTAACTTGTATTTTCCCCTTTTATTTTTCTTTTTAATCTTTCTATCTTTCAACTGTCTTGCCTTGATGCTGATAGTTTTGTTTTTTGCTTAGGTGCTGCAAATTTTGACTCAAGAAACCACACCTTCTTCCGATCTAATTGCCACTGTTAAACATTTATATGAAACAAAGTTAAAGGTCTTTTTCTTACTGAAGCATAATGTTTCTTGCCTCTTGCCCGTAATTAAAATTTGATAGTCACAGGTCTTTATGTACACTATCATTTTGTTTGCAGGATGCGACCATTCTTATACCAATGCTTTCTTCACTTTCCAAGAATGAGGTTTGATTTCTAAATGTCTCTCTCTCTCTCTAATCTCATCACTGTTACTTTTATTATTGTATATGAACATTGTATATTAAGATATACAACATCATGACAAGATGTTGCTAATAAGGATTATATATTATCAGTTTTGGCAAGTAATTTAAATGTGTCAAGAAGTTCAGAATCAGTGACCATATACTTTGCATCACTATTTCGTTTTCTTTGTATTTTTTATTTTACATCAGTGTTTCTACCTTGAAAGTAATCTCTAATAAATTTAAATATGTACGTGATCAATCGATAATGTATAGTTATCTGTCCTGTGGGAGTATGATTGACTCTTTTTGTTAGTACTCATGTTAAAAAGTTATTCTGGCATGAGCTTGCTAGTAATTACTGCCTACACATATAGAAAAAATAAATGGATGATTGCAATGACCAATTTAGGGATGGCAAGGCCTGAGGGCCCAGCCCAGTTTTGCAAACTACGACTGGCCCGGAATAAAACCAGGCTGGGTCCTGGCTTTTCATTCTGGTAAAAAGCCCAGTTTTTCGTGTATTAAATAATAACGATTATGCCCCTAGATTTTTTTTTAATTAATATTTTTTGATTATTTATATTATATTTACAGATTACTCCTACATTTGAGATGTTTTAAAACAATGTTTTGAGGACTAATTTGTATATATTATTAAATTATATTCAAAATTATAATTTTATTTAAAATGAGAGACCAAAATGTTATTATGCCCGAGTTTTATTTTCGAGTCCGAAACCGACCCAAACCACCTTAGACTGGGGTATATTATAAACCGGGCTGGGCTTAAAGACAAATTTTTTACCCAGTCCGGATCGGGATTTCTTGCCATCCCTAATGACTATAAAATTGATTTCGTTGGGTTGCCTAGTCATAGTAAATCATGTCATGTGATGTTTTACTGACTAGTTCACAGGTTTGAAAGGTAGTGAAAATTGTTATGTTATATGCCATCAGCAAATCCTGCATGAGAAAAAATCTATCATTTTAGTCTGTGAGGGGTTGTTTCCCTAACTTGTTTATTGTTAAGGAAAACTTGAAGTGGATAAAAACTAAGCAAGCGGAATTGCATTTGAAAATTTGAAGCCTGGAATCAATCCAGATTTGTCTGATTGTGTGTAGTACAATTACAAACTGGGAGAATGTAAAACAAAGATTCTTCTACTTAGGGGGAAAAATTGTAGCGTAGGTTGCTTCATCACAATGTAAGTCTTGTATATAATGGCTTATAAGGCATAATCTTCATATTAATTCCATGAAAACATCATTGAAGTTTTTACTCCATATAAAATTATTTCTAGTAACTGCTAACTTTAATCATTTTATGATTGCAGGTTTTACCCATTTTTCCTCGCCTTGTTGACCTGCCACTAGAGAAGTTCCAGACAGCCCTTGCCCACATACTACAGGTAGAAATGAATTCTCTTTATGTAACATTGTAACTATGCTATATTCCATGTCATCATCTAACTTTCTTCTTTTCAGTTATTCTGATTCCTACATATGTAGGCTTGTTTGTCAGTACATTGAACTTTTCTGTACTTATTGAATGTGGCTATCACATTTCTATGCTATTTAACTGGTCTCAAATATAAAACAGAGTTCTATTGGAAGGTACCGCTGATTGATACAAATCAAAGATACATATTAAATATAGGATTCAATCATTTTATAGGGAGCCAAATGAATTTTGATGGAACTGTAGTGACTTCTGGTAGAGGCAGGGTCAACACTCAACTTTTGAGTTATCTTGTAGACTGTAACGTGTGTTGCCATTGATAGATTGCCATTTTCTTGGTCATCCATGCCATAATGGCAATGACAGTTTCACATTTGTACTTGCTATTGGAGTTACTTTGCTAGTTTTGTACACTGGAATTACTTGATTATTGATATTGCATTCATTATTTATTGGTGAAAATTTAAGTCCCCTTGCACATAAATGATTATTTATAATGCTATAGGAATATCATACTGCATTTTCTCTGTTGGCTTGGAATAAAAAATAATTGGTAAGGGTTTATAATTGTTAATGGCAGGGTTCAGCACATACTGGTCCAGCGTTAACACCTGTAGAAGTATTTGTTGCCATACACGACATTGTTCCAGAAAGAGATGGCCTGGCACTCAAAAAGGCACGTCATCTGTCTTTCTGAATTAACTATATTTTTTATCAAGGCTGTCTTAGTTTAATGCTTATTCAATGATCTCTGAACTGCAATTTTTAATAATGGTCACCCTGTGTGCTCTTTCACCTCGTGTTCGACCAACTGTTTTGCGAATGGTTGTAGTTATATGATATGTGTTATTTGCCTCAAGAAAGTTTGTCCTACTTAATAATATAGAAAATTCTGCATGTGCCAAATGTAGTTTGGGCAGTTTTTTCATAGTAATTTAGTGCAATTCTAGGGATCGTGCAATTTGTCTAATACCAAATCTATCCATTCTTCAGCTATGGATCCTGAAGCCAAACAGGCTAGATGGGTGTTACTCTAGGTTGTGTGCGTCTAGTTGAATATGACCTTGTTTACCTTCATAATGTTCATTGCTGAAAATACTACCAAGCATGTTTTAAAAAGTGGAGATATTAGTGCAATATGCTGGAAACAGCTTGCAATGATAAAAAATTTATTTATTTTTATTATTTGGATTGATATATGGTTCATTTTCTATTCATCTGTATCGATAGAGATTTTCATGCTTTTAACTTGAATCAAATATTGCTTCATCAAAATATTTTGGGTTTGGAAGGGACCTGTTTGTTTATGCCCCAATTTAATTCAAGTATACTAGCTTTGAATTCTTTAGTTGGCAAGGTTTGTTCACCATTGTTCTGGTTGGTTTTGTGTATATACCCATTTCAGCTTATTATCAATTTTTTAGCTTAGTTCAGGTGATGGGCTGTGTATTCTTGTGTAGATCTCCTCAAGCCGTAGTATAAGCATGAGGAGTTGGATCATGTTTGGTATTGCTGACTTCCACTTAATTTTGGAAGCAAAATTACAAATTGTGTTTGGTAAAACTAATTTTTAGTGGGGTCTATTCAAATTTTTAGTTAACATCTAACATTATTATATTCTATTCCACAACAGTCGTGGCTTCGAAGCCAGAACACCTGCATAACCTTAGTAAAGTGGTCTGGCCTGCAGTTTACTGCCACAAGATCTGGCATTCAATTCTTCAGCGCTACCTTCTCCGTAAAAAAGATCTCAAGTTGATTGCTTTCCGAAGATTGTAGTTCTTCAGGGCCATAGTTTCAAAATCAAGCTTGTTGAGCAGCTTCTGGGATATTTAGGTTATAAAATAAGTTTATTAATATAGGAACTTATCTTATTAGGGCTTTTCATTTTAAAAATTTTTGGCCTGGTAGACTGGACTGTTTAGATGGATGTTTGATTTTGTTTCCTATTGATGGTAGATAGGCTTTAAGTATAGATAGGTTCAATCATAATAATAAGGCAACATTACAACATGGGCTTTGCAGCCTTTGCTAGTGAGGCCTTGTTAATGGTACACAAGATTTCAGTTACATGATGGTTGTTATCCCATATGCTGCTGCCATGCCTGTTTAGATGATAATTATAAGATGTTATGTCTTATTCCCCTTTCTTGATTAAGTTTTAGCTTATAGAAGATATTAGCAATAACATTTAAGTTCTATCATTCCCCACATGTTCAGCTTTGTGCATGAGTAGGATAAATATTGTAATTGAATCTTTTCCTATAGGCTTAAGTTTTAAATAATCATAGTTACTCAACGCCCTTAATTTCTTATGCACAGTATTGAGCATTAACAAGCTTCAGGTTGATGTTTTCAGATAACAGATGCTTGCTCAGCTTGTTTTGAGCAGCGCACAGTTTTCACACAGCAAGTTTTGGCAAAGGCGTTGAACCAAATGGTATGTGAAGGTCATCAATTAATCTGTGGGCACTTACAGCTCTCTATATAGTAATTGTTTCTTCATTTCAGGTTGATCAAACTCCTCTGCCACTACTCTTTATGAGAACAGTAATTCAGGCAATTGATGCTTTTCCTACTCTGGTAAACCGTATTCTTTTTTCTGCTGTCGCTTGTCTTTTTCTAAAGATTGAAATTCAATATGGATTACGCACAAAGAAGCTGTTACCTAATACATTACTAGCTCAAACCTTTATTGACAGTTTTAGTTTATCTCTTCAGAAAGGAAAAAACTACCTCTATGACAGGTTATCTGTGAACACTTCATTTCTGCTGCCAAAAATGTTGAGAAAAAAGAAAAATCAGTATTACATTGATAGCATCTTTGTTGATGTTAAAAAAATTATACATCTTTGTTCCAAGAGATCAGACCCTACTACCAGGGCGAGTGTGGATCGTATTTATAATAACTAAACATTGATTCTGAGCATCTTGTTAATTACCTTCTTTTCTTTATTTCCTTGTGTTTATGTTGGATGTCAGTCTGGCCTGAACTTAGTTCGCTATCTGAAAATCACACACACAAAATCATTTATTTCTGATGATAAACATGCAGGAATTTCTATGGTTTGTATATGGTATCAACTATTAGTTATCATTGAAATGGTGGTATGTTCTGATTGGTTAGTAATATATATTTTCGTGTTTGCTTTCAGGTTGATTTTGTTATGGAGATACTGTCCAAACTTGTGAGTAAGCAGGTATGGTGGGTCAAATGAGTCTTTCTCATTTATGAAGTGGCTGCTTGTTGATGGGCTCATTGTGTATCAACATGATCACTGATTTCTTCTACTTGTTCTAAATGCAGGTGTGGAGAATGCCAAAGTTTTGGGTTGGGTTCTTGAAATGTGTGTCTCAAACTCGCCCACATTCTTTTCCTGTATTGTTAAAGGTAGTAGATATTCTATATAATATGAGAGAATTTACCCTTATTTTGTTGATACTTTCAACTGACAGCTATCTTTTCCTATTTTCTGATTGTAGTTACCACCTCCACAACTTGAGAGTGTACTGAATAAATATGCTAACCTTAGGGGTCCCCTGGCAGCCTACGCCGGTGAACCAAGTGTGAAAACTTCAATACCGAGGTATAACTTTTCTTGATCTGATCAATTAGGAAAAAATCTGTCAATTGCTGCTTTTTGGTTATTGTTCCAGTCTTAGTTCTGAATGTTTGGTCATGATAATATGTGCTCCAAGGGAAGTTATGGATAGCAAAGCAATGTGAACTTATAATTAAGGAGATCTTTGCTTAATAAATTTCTTTGAATTCAAGAGAGATTTAGGACACGTGTTACTGGAACCTATATGTTCTTCGGAATGATTTTTAATTTGCAGAGTTGCATATAGTTTGATGTGTTGGTATATTAAGTATCCTCTGAAAAGTTATATTATGTGTGTGATGGGTGATAGTTCAATTTCTAAAACCTCTTGGGGTGATATAAGAGGTTTGGGCTGCTAATCCTGCTCACATCAGAATTGAACGGTAGTTTGATTTATATTCAAGTAATTTTTACATTATCCATCATTATCAAACAATCGAGGATCTGTTTCTCTAAATTTGCCCCCAAATTAAGAGGTTATATGATTTATTGTCTGTAGCAACTGGCAAGAATAACTTATTCCAGCATCTAATCTTTAACAAGATTTACCAAGATTTTTGTTCAGAGGATACACTGTTGGGGAGCTTTTCCTGATCTTGTATTTAGGACAACTTATATGTACAATTTTGCAGATCGACACTTGCTGTTCTTGGTCTTGCAAATGAATCCCATATGCAGCAGCCACATATTTCATCATTGCACCCATCAGATACAGGTTCTTCAGTTCATGGAACTTTGGAGTTCTGAAAGTGGCTTGCTCAACCTCAAGGTAATTAGACCCATCAGGAAATTGAACCCGTCAATGTTTCCAGGATTCAGACAAACTACAAGCCGCTGCTGCAGTGTGATCACTTGAGTGTTTGATGACTCATCAGAGAAACCCTGTCCAGATGACTGTATCAGCATAGTGGCATGCAGGATAGGCTTTTGGAGGAAGGGATTTTAGTCATCCCAGTAGCTTCCCTCTCCAACAGCGATTAGAAATGTAACATAGCTGTAAATGTTTTCATTTTATCACTTTCATATTTTTATTCATTGAATTTTGATTACTTCCTGTCTTATCTTGGGCACATTCAATTAAATATGTTGGGTTGGTAGCTGCTGGAAATATATGGCAGAAGCCACCAACAGGTCCCATATTTTAGTTGAGGGGACCCTGATCTTGAAGAAACACCGGCACTTAGATTGAAGGAACAATTATGTGTGATATATTAGCCATCGTTTCAAGTGCTTTGTAGTTGGTCAAGCCTTAGGAATGTGCAGGTGTAATTGGTGCTGAATAAACAGTGTCGTTTATATTGGTCTTTGTCAAGCTAAGGACGCACAAGGCTTTACACCACTTTTCAGCTTTCCATGAATCGTGTTAAAACATAAAAATGGCAATCTTTACACTTCAAATCCTTTGGCAACCTCCCCTTTCTCTCTTCCGATATGTGATTCCATAAAATCAAATCACGAGTGATTGTATGATTTACGCGGAGGGTTTTATGATTTGCCAAATGAGATTTCATATTTCAAGTAAACGCTTGTTTCAGTTTTTACTATACAGCATCGAACAATGGAAGGTTATTAAAGTCAGACACAAGGAGCTAATGCGGCAAGCAGAACAAAAAATACGGAGAAGCTTCAAGCTTGCAGGAAAATTGAAAATTTCAATTCTATGATTAGTTATCTGGCTGCATGACAACAATAAATAGGCATCTTACCCCACAGGGAACACCTTCCATTTTGAAGGGCTCTGAAAAGAAAGGAAATAACTCCAACCCCCCTCCCCTCCCTCCCAAACAAACAAACACCACAACTATACAACAAAGACAAATCTCATTCTTTGTTAAAGAATATCACGCTAGAAGAATTGTACAAGGAGAATTATAAATCTTGAGTTTTAGTCAGCGCTAACTGCATGCTGCCAGCTCAGGAAGGTTGGCCTCCAATACAAAATCAAGACGGAACTGTTACATAAAACACAAACGTTAGAAAACTTCCAACCCAGGCCCCATAAAAAATAAAAAAAATAAAAAAATCTTCAACTCAAATTATTACTGTATAAAACAGCACTTTTTCTTGTTTCATGAAGAATGCATGTTCTAAGTGCTTTCTCTCAACCTTTTTCACTCTTTCACAAAAGATGGGGGTCTAATTACAAACTGACAATGCAAAAACCTACAAATGTCAAATCTAAGCGTGTGAAAGAACAAGTCAAAAAGCTAATTACCTGTATGAGGCTCATAGCATCAAAATTGCAGGACTCAAGTTACATCACTGAACAGGGAGAACAACCTCAAGGTTTTTCTGAAGAAGCCAGCCTCTGGGATAAGCATGATTGTGAATGTCCAAATGAAGATGCCAGTTTAATATCATTGAACAACCCAGGGGTATGCCTTCCATTTGGCTTTCATCTTCCACCACTTGTTCTATAAATGTTGTCTCCTGCAAAATACAGATCGTTAGCAAGCCATTACGTGTCATGGTATTAAGCACACAGTGAATTTACGCTAATGTTGCAAAAATATATCCAGTAAAAGAAAATGATGAGATGTATACTTGGAAACCCTCCTTCACTGTGTCTAACTGCCGAATAGGATTTGGGAAATGACGTCGCCATCTCTTTGGATCCCATAAGATAGTACTGTTAAAAGCAAATCCTGACATATCAACATGAAACCTACGCAATTTTTTACTTTTTTCATTTGTGTGCCACCCAATAACTTGACTTCCATTGCATAAAGGGCCTTCTAATATTGCCTTGTTTTTGCTTTGTGCAAGCATGGCAACAGGCCAAGTGCCAAATCGCCTACAATACAAAGAGAGTAACATTACAAATTTGTACAAGGTAATTCCAATTATTTCAACTTCAAAATTTATGAATTCTCTCTTCATCAAGGATCACCTACAACAGGTAAGAACCTAATTTGCAACAAAAATATGGGAGAGAAAACCTATCCAAGCAGTTCAACAAGTTTCGTCACAAGAGGAATGGAAGAGTGTAAAGAAAAGAATAAATTGCAATGGGAATCATCAAGCGGCCACGTAATTATTATATAATCAAAAGGCTGTTTTGCAATCCAAGCGATTAGAGGAAAAAAAAAGAAAAGGAGATACAAATTTAAGGTGTCAGGATTGGTGCAATTAGATTGTTTGAAAAGCCAAATCAAACAAATAGTTTTCCAAGCAATATGAGCATTTAAAATTGACAAGTCGGGCCCAGGATTCAGAACTGTACTTCTTTAGGTAATTTGAAGATCAGAAACAACCATGCTAAAGCTAACAGAGTGAACACAGTTATGTGAATGAACCCCAAAAATGATGATGACATTATCAAGTATTGAAAGTGAATTGTGAATAAATTCACAATCTCACAGACAAATCAAAAGACAGAACGAAAACATGTATAGCTAGGAGTGATGTACAAACCTAACCCACAAAAAGTCTAAAAAAATTAAAGGTGGTGGTGCTGAAAGCATTTTTAAGACAGCAAATAGGCCTGTGATTAACAGAAAGTATAACTAACTTTACATATCCAATAGCCACCAGTGATACCATCAGTGCATAATAATCAAACCAAAAGTTAATTGATAACCAGACTGATGTTAAAAACAAGAGGAAAGGAGGTATTGCAGAAAAATTGAGAACTAATTAAAACTACAAATTTACATGTTTATGAATTACTAAATGTATTGACAAGTATGCATTGTATTGACAAGTATGCATTTTTTGTATCTGTATGACATACGTATGACCTCCATTAGCCTGCTGTATTTAATCTCACATAACACAATGCTATAATGTGTGAATAATACATGTCCCTGCATATATTAGCCAACCACACTGTTAATTATTGTATTCCATTATAACCTTCAAATTCTGCACATGTTTTAGGGAATAAAAGTTAGCCCATTTTTGATATATTTCTACATTTACTGAGCATTCAAAAGAAATTAAAATATGCAACATCCAACAAATGAGTTTTCCAATTTCTCATCAAATAATATGCATAACCATTGTATCATTACAACGTAAAACCTATAAACCCATAACTTTAAAACCAATAAAGTCACGCCTAAAAACACTTTATATGTTCGCATTTATAGCTACCAGACATTATCTTTGTCTTAAATTTACGATAAATGAAAGCTTCTGATATAAAAAGAAATACGCCCAATATAGAAGAAAAAAAAATTATACCTGATATCTCTCAAGTTCTCAAACAAATCAATCGTGTACACGTTATCATCATCGGCAAAGAACACGATCCCATCAAGCCTATGCCTTTCAATATGCTCCAAAGCCACGTTTCTCTGGTGAACCCCTCTATCTTTCACGTAGCTTGAATTATTTTGACTGACCAAGTGCCTATACATAACCCCAGCTTTTCTCAACATCTCTGCTGTTTCAAAGGACGCCGCAATCTCCTCCACCACTATCCAAAGCAATGGCGGCTGTACAAGCCTTAACACCTGTGCTAATCTGTTTAAAAAATAAGCCTGTGTTGCACGGTTGTACGTTGGCGTAATCACAATTAACTGTTTTCTCGGCACAAAATCGTTTCTGTAACTTTCAATCGTATTTATCTCGTTTCTTAGGTCTACGCCCAAACTCACTGCATCTAACAAGATTTCATCGGGTTTATGATCGCTGTTATCACTATCCAATTGGACGTTGACATGCGGCGGCTTGATCTCGAAGAAGACGTCGCGGTTTTCGATCTCGGTAACGCCGCCATACGGCATCATGCCCAACAGAATGCCCACGAGGAAAAAAAACAAGCACCGAAAGACAGATTTTCTCCATATTTTCCGAGAAGAGAAAAATCGATGAATATTAACGGCGAACGAATTAACAGGTAGTAACGTCGACGACGAAGGATATTTACCGTTCAGCAACAGCTTGTGAGACGCTGAATTAGCGACCGGAAATGGTGAGTTCGTTCCGTTTGTATAGGAACGTTCGTGATAAGCCGGAGATAGTGTGCGGCGGATGGAAGCCATCTGAAATCGAAAATTCTCACATGACCAGATTCGAAAACCCTAGATATCAAGATCGATAGAAAGTCGAATTAACGGCGACTGATCCTAATAGTTTAAATAATCAAATAAGTACGAGTGGAGTGAAGCTGAATTTATTGAATAAATTTTGCTGAAGATTTGTTTTGCACTTATGGCTCTCTGATTTATTTCGCAATTTGTAAGTGAATTTTCAATGAAGACGAAGGCATCTCAGAGAAATAGAGTTAAAGAAGGAAAATAAAAACATATATATATATATAGTGATGGGTCCGACGGATTTTACCGCAGCGAGTGCAGGAGTGCGCATTACGCTCCACCTGCACCTAGAATCCGCGCGTGGCAGAATTTGGATGAAAGTGGCTAATTAGTAATTACATTAACTTTCCTAATCAGTGGTTTTTGCCAGTTAATTGAAGTAATTAGTAATTAATTCCCTCTCCAAAATCAGAAAAGACACAAATTAATTAACTGGAGAGGAAATAAAAACAACGACCACGACCGTTCCTCTTAACTTTACTTTAACTATTTATTTATTTTATTTATAATTTTGGAATTTCATTTAGCGTAAACAAAATTAGGTACCATTTATTGTTGTCCCAAACCAAGTTTATGGATTATTTATTTTTCAAGGATATTCAATTTAAATTTTAAAGTTGCATAATTTGATTTTATTGCCCTAACGAAACAACAATTTTGGTACATCCGTTCCACTCTACTCTATTATTTAAGTAAAATATGTTGGGAGTTCTAAATATGTTCTAATTCATCATTTATCACAGTATAGCATTAGAATATAATTGCGGAAGTTTTAAAACATACCTCCGGCTATTGAGTTTTTTCGAGTTTGGGGACGAATTTGAGAAGCTTCTCTGCCTTTCTGAACTTCAATTTGATGGTGTATAATTTCTTAATGAGTTCAGCAAGCATTGGGACCTCAAA
>JAVXUL010000002.1:5509500-5524172 GCA_035590515.1 Trichilia minutiflora | reverse complement strand
TTGGATGCCTGAGACGTGCTGTGGATGACCGCGCCATGCCTAAGAAAGAGCTCAATCCTCGTGGGGCCTGAGACGGTGAGAATCTTGAGACGTCATTAATTGTCCTGAGATGCCGCTTACCAGGAACGAAAATCATTAGGGCCATGGAATCCCTGATCAAAGGGATTTTCAAGACAAAATTTGCTTGAGGCTATGTATTCCCTGAGTAGGGAGATACCGGGGGAAGGGGGAGGGGGTATATAAAACAAAACTGTGTAAAATTATCCTTGACCACCTGCATATGCCTTACTGACGAAATATCTATATATCACCCTTATATTTTTCCCCCAAATATAAGATATCCGTCAAAAATTAATTATACTTATTTTTATATCCATTTACTTAAAAAAAACACTTCAAATCATCCTAAATTTATTTAAATATATATTTATATTACTTATACTTATTTTAAATTCAATTAATAATATTCATATATAATATGATATTTAATTATTTATTATATATTTTATTATTAATAAAATATTAACATTATCTAATAATAAATATATTTTTTTATCATGAAAATTATGAATTTAAATCTCATTTTTATTAAATAAAATTTTAAGATTTTTGTAGGTATTAAACTTAATGGATGCGGATACATGTATACAAAATCCTATTTTTTACCTGAATTTCAATAACATATATTCAAGACTATAATTTCAAATTATCCAAACCTATCATGGGTTTAATTTTAATATTTAAATTAATTATTAATTTATTTTTTTATATATACGTAAAAAATTTTAATTTATTAAATCGAAAATAAACACCAATCGAATTAATCTATTATAGCATTTAAAATAATAATTCAGATAAAATATATGACTTAAATCCCTTATTATTTAAACAAAATAACACCCCCCAAAATCCTAAATTCAAAGCGTATTAAAATTTTAAATCCTTGCCACAAATTTATTTTTTTACTATTTTAATTTATTTTTTTAGGATAAAATAAAATCGTATACTCAAAAAAAATCCAGACCCACTATCGTCCCTAATCATGGAATATAGGTTTAACGTCATGCAGGGCTAATCCGTGTTTCTTGTTGGCCCAATATCTCAATTATATAATGAACTTGTCACGTGAGTGTCAAGATTGTCAGATATCTGGCCTTGAAGACAAGTTGTAGAGACAGATCCAAATAGTACCTGAAGTTAGTCCGGTTTACCCCTAGGTTACATTCTTGTTTTTTCATGAGCAAAAGTGTACGGGTGCATGTTTGTGTGAGTATTTTTGGTTTTTTCCTTGCAATACTTGTTTGGACAAGTCTTATGGCACCTCTCAGCTTCTGTGATATCAGAAGAGGTTGAATGTTGTTTAGCTGAGCCATCTGAAGAACAGATGGTGAAACCAATAGTTGCATTTTGAAGTTTTGTCGATGAAATCAAAAGGTGGTTGGAATAAAGGTCTCTATTTTGTAATTTACAGCTCAAGTTGCTAGCATCCAGTTCAATCATTGCCTGTTTCCTTGTGGTCCCATTTTCCCTTTACAATTTTTTTTTCAGCTTGGATTTGTTTATCTGTTATAGTTTTTTTTTATCCCGTTATAGCAAGGACAAAACTCTTGCAAGCAGAATTATTCTGGAGTCAGTTGTGCTGATGCATCGACAGTAGATATATGAGGCTTCAACATGGGTCGTATTAATATGTGACCATTGGCCCAAAGTTTATCAAGTCTTTTTAGTTAATAAACTAATTGCGAAATGTACATTGTTTGACTCTTAAAGACAATAATTCTAGTCAAATATTTTAGAAAATGAGTAATTAATTTGTTTTACACGGTCCTGTACTTTACAAGAAATCCGCTGCTCATGTATTTTTGAAGTTATCTACATTGTTAGAAGCTATCTTTTGTACCACAGAAATAGAGTTAAAGAACAAAGTGTTCGCTTTAAAGTCCTATGAAAGATCAAAGACTTAGATGGTAGTAAAATGGGAACGAAGAGAATACATGAGATCATAACAACAAGACAGGACAATTACTATGCAATAACAGCAGAGGATGGCCATTCACACCTAGGAATAGAACAGAATTCTGGCCCATCATTCTGTTGAGCTGATCATAATTCTTTCCACATCATAAAGGGTCCACTAATTTAACAACTTATGTGATCACTAGGTAGACTCTTTTACGTACGTTGTATGCGCATTTCATTTCATTATTTAATACGACTGAGAACATTTGACCAAGGAAAATCAGCTACCGTTTACTATTCTGTTCCGGAGTTCATCTGAAAAACATTGTGCGCCCATAATGAATTTTGTGTGGTATCTCTCTAGATTACTTTTCAAGACAGAAACTTTGACTTGGTTTTGCTATAAAAGGTAGTAGTCTTAAATCACAAATGTAATGGGTATGCAAGCACGCTTCCGTAGTGTTCATTTGTAAAGAGTATTCTCTTTAAGCCTGAGTCAATGTCAGTATATGCATACTATTACTATATACACACTGCTTAAAAGAAACAAAAAGAAACTTCAGTTTATGTTTTGGAGAGTTCTTGGTGTCATGGAGCTGCAGATATTTATGTTATTGCCAGCGAAGTTGGACTTGTTGAACAGCGGAATGAGTTGGGTTAATCACAATAGGCATGCTTCCGTATCGCAATTGCTAAGACCACGACCAAATCTTTTGTCTGCCTGTAAGACTAGTCTATTAATTTGACTCAAACGATCTTTATCATCACGCGGATGCAAATTCCAAATTAGCTTCAAATTTTTTATCCTTGTCCTCTACTGCTAACCCTACCCAAGAAAAGCAATTTCAACTGAAATAATTTTAGAACCTTTTCCTCTTAACAATAGAATACATAGCTTATTGGACTCCTTTTCCCACTCTTCTTTTTCTTATTCATGAAGAAATCCAGTTGAAGACGAAATACTCGGATGGTCAAAACAGCAAAGCGAATTGGAATTGGGTCAAACACTGAATATCAAAACAAACAAAATGTCAAACCCACTAAGTTGCGAGTGGCTGGCATCTTTTATTTTTTTGCTTCAAAGCAAACTACTTGGTCGTTCTTGCAATCAATTAAGCACAATTAAACTTCTTCCTCCTACATTTTTTTACTCCTATCATCCATGTGTTTAGCCAAAAAAATTTGCTAATATTTGTCTCTATTTCTTTCCTTATAAACAAACTTATTTAGTTGTATATCCTTGATCACACTTATGGTAGTGGCGAGAGGCGTGGCTCATCTTCTATAATGGAGGGTGCTTGTGTTGTACTTCTCATCGCTTTATAAATTGACTTCCTTTTGTTATTGTTGTTTCCAAAAGATTAAAAGGTTTTGACTTTGGCATGTGACTATTAAAGAATGATGTATTGGGTGAGTGAGAAAACACAAAGTGGGCCAAACCCTCAATTTTTCTAGTATATCTGAGACATCCCAAAATGGAGGTCGGTTCCCATTGAAAGGAGAAACGAATAGGACTTGTAAAAGAGACAAGAAATACCTTAATTTGTCAAACCTTCAAATATATATATATCACACCATAGTGCCCTAGAAATGAAAATATTTGTTCCCTCTCAAGTGGTACCCATGCCTTCACTAAATGACACTAAAAAATTAAAAAAATAATAATAAAAATAAAGTACAACGTGTCGTTCCCTTGTTGCATGTGCTACTGAAAATTTTAAAATGGTCCAAAAATTTGCTAGCGTTGCATGCAAAGCTCGCTCGCTCGCTGTCTTGCGGACCATTTTGTGAAAGGCATTATACGGCACCGATTATCCTTGTACAACCATTTTGTTGCCACACGATTAGCATCTTTGAATGAAACAGTCATCCATATGAATACGAAAAGGATCATCCAATTATAAACTGACCTCTAATTCAATACCTATATCATATGGATTGACACAGAGGATACATTAGGTGACTAGTGAAGCTTGTTAGCCCTAGTCATACACTTGAATTGGTATTCCATATCATTTTACTTTTCGTACTCAATTTCTTATCCCACTATTTATCTACCACTCGTTTGCCAATTTATACTTCATATATAACCAGCGATTTTGTCAGTTATGACTTAAAAATTACGTATAATAACATCAAATAAAACTTTAATCATTGATACAATGCATCACAAATGTTTGCATGGTTGTATTTTTCACAATTAGTACATGCATCAACATCCCCCATGAGAAGCAAATATCATAGACTCTATGGATGTACATGATTGCCAAGTGTTGTAGCATTAGAAGCAACAAACTTTGTGCATGCATATATGATAATCCTGCAAATATGCGAGGGATGACAGAATGAATGAAGAATCGAAGATGCATGCATCTGACGTGGCAATGACCACAGATTGTAGACCGTAACAAGCTACAATAATTACATATAAAAAAATACAATTCATTGGAAAAAAAAATTTTAATAGATGGATAATAATTTAAAGCCGCAAATGGAGACTTTCTAAGAAACTTAATTTACAATATAGGCATCAATGTGGATAATAATTTACATCTAGGCATCAATGTGGATTCTACAATCTACCCGAGCCAAGGTAAATGGAGAAGAAGGATTTTTATTTATGTTTTCTTTGAGCCCTTTCAGTAGTTACTAATTCTATAGCTAGGCTTTTTATTTAATTAATTAATTAATATATTAAAAAAACAAAATTAATTAGCCCTATATATAAATGTTACTTTCGGCAGATGGATGATAGGAAGAGCTATCACAATATAATTTTTTTTTTCTTGGCACTTGATTAGTAATTAATTAATTGAATTTGTTTTCCAAAATGAGAAAATACTTGACACTTGTTATGGTAAACATGTAGACTAGTGGCCACAGCTAAAATCACATTGGATGGAAGAGCGAGTGGTTCTTGATTTGACATATTTAGGGCAATAGCACATATTCCATTGCCAGTTTTAGGTTGTTGGGACAGAAAGGCATATTCGTTAATTAATTAGTTTCTTTGATCTAAAGAATTTTATTAATTATTCACCTAATCCCCCTCAAAAATGGATTGATAATAACAATTCCTTGAGTGATTATTTAGTATTAATCTTAAATTTGAATTATTAGAATTTTTTTTATCAAAACATTTAAGAAATTAGGTCATAAATTTATTTGAACTATTTTTTCTATTAAATAGTTATTAAATATAAATTTAAATTTAATAAATTAAAATTTTTCATATATACAAACATGAAAAATAATTATTTATCTACTGTTTCCTTTTCTTTTTGGGTTAAAATATTGATTTTACTCCATTGTCATTAATCCTACCATACCACTTTTTCTCGATTAATTTGGCGGTTTGATTTTTTTATTATTATTTTTTACTTTTAAAAATTAAAAACTTGGGAAAACGTTTTCTAGTGATGCTATTGGTGGGCTACTTAGTTTGACTAAAGTGGAGTAGGATGCGATCCACGTTTCAATTGATTATTGCAAGTCTATGGAATCAATATTTTTGAATTGACACGGGGCTTATTCTTATTCGATTCAAAGTTAAAAGAATGATTTTTTATGGGTAGGAAAATGATGTTTTTCGATTGATAATCCCATTAAGGGAGGCTTTCTAATAAGATATTGCTTGGTTTATAACTTCATGCCACATAAATTATTGTTAGTATTAGGATGGGAGATAATGTAAAAATATGACTCTAATTTAATAGTATGTATGTGAGTGCTAGTTGATTTAATTTTGAAAATTTTGTAAAATATATAATAATTTTAATTTTTTTAATGCATGTATTATATACACAAACGAGATGTTAAGTTCAATCTTTTTCATCTTTTTTTCTTAATTAATGTTTTGATGAATAGAAATAGAAAGTTTGGTGAATCCACATAGCATAACCGGCCGGCCTTCTGATTTTGAGTAGCATTAATTAGCATTCACCATAATTAAACTTTATATTTAACTTTATCATTTTTATTTCTATGTTTCACATTTTAAATTTTGTATTAGAGTTTTCAAATCTTAGCTAAGAATTATAAAATGAGTGAGTGATAGTATTACATATTATGAATATTTTTCAAAACAAATAAAGTTAATTCTACGTTAAAATTTGATTAAATTTCTGTATTTTGTTAATTAAATAGAAACTTTTTCTTCCTAAAGAAGATTGTGATTTGATTAAATGGGAAAGTTTTTGTGTCTGTCTCCATGGGTCAGCAGCCTGGCTAATTATCCACTCTCAGTAATATCTTTCAGTCCCCAAGTGCACTGTGCACGAATGCAGTACCACACCGTCTGTTTGTATTATTGATCAACTTGCAATTGCTATTAATGCCTAACTCCTATTCATCAACCGCCATCATTTCGATCATATTGGAAATTATTTTGTTAGATTTTCTTTTCTTTTTTTTTTATTTTTTTGGCAGCATTTGGTAAATAAACTGCCTCGAGGGTTAAAAACCCCTTTAGGGAGGGACCTTCAAATATATTTGTTTCTAAACCCTTTTTGCTAATGAATCCCAAAAGAAAAAGATGAGGTCCTGATTTTAGCAGATAGAGTTTTGCATAATTAAGTTATTGTGATCAATTAATTAACCAAAAACTTGACGATGATCATTGATCATATCAAAATTGTATCACATTAAAAATTTTTGGAGTAAAATTTTATAAAATGCTATCTATAAATATGATGATCATGGGAAAGTGTCTATATATTATATTACAAAAAAATTTGCTAGGATGGATGGACAAATAAGCTACAACTTTGATTCAATGGGATGATGGAGTACGTATTATAAATAAATACTCAAAAGAGTTTTGTACGTTGAGCAAGACGACTCTAGTAAGCAACAGTTTGCAAGACATATCAAATGTGAACAAGGGTCGTTGGATGGAGATGGGCATGATTCATATATCGATATATTAAATTGAGAAAGGAAGAAGAAGATAAAGCAAAAAAAGTTGAGAGTAGGGGTAGGTTTGAAGCACTATCTGCATCAAAAACCTATATGGAGAAAACATATATAATAAAAATAAATAAAGGAAAAAAAGTAACATAAAATTAGATGGGCTTGTGTATACCACTCAGAAAAGAGCAAATGAGATGGGGACATTTCCATGTTATCCCTTATCATGGTGTGTGTGTTTTTCTATACTCATTGTGTTAGTTTATATAGATACAGGAAAAAAAAAACAAATATATATATATTATGTGTATGTGTGCGCGCTTGTGGGTGTGAGTGCTGTTGGATAGTTTTTTTTGGGATGCTATTTTGAAGAAATAATATTTGTTGTTTTTGAAAATAGAAAAATGATAAATGTCCCTGTAATTTTAGAAAATTATAGATATTTTTATTTATTTTTTGGGGGTGTTATTTTGAAGAAATAATATTTTTAGTTTTTGAAAATAAAAAAAATGATAAATGTCCTTATAATTTAAAAAAAATTATAAATATTTTTTATTTTTTTAACAAATATTAATTCTTTGAAGTTTAAAACTGATAACAAATATTTTTATATTATCAATTTGTTAATTAATTTATCTTTTTTTTATAATATATTTATTGTTATACTTCTAATATTTATATAAAAATATAGCAGTATAATGATAATTATATTATAAAAAATTAATAAAAATATCTATTATCAATTTTAAATTTTAAAAAATATTCATTAAAAAATAAAAACAAAAATAAAAATATCTGTAATTTTTAAAAATTATAAGATCATATTTTTCATTCTTCTTTTAAAAATGGAGCGTCTACAGTGCATGATGATAATCAAGGCAGGGAAAGGTGAAAACTGATCTATTCAAAGGAGACTGCTGCTAATTTTGTCAAGTAAGAAGTCGACAGAAGTAATAATAGCTGAATTTTGTTTCTTCAGTTTGAGGCTGGGCCCCTACTCTTCCTATCTATCGAGATCGAATGCTTACTACTGTCCCAGAGAAATAGAGATGGAGCAGCATTCGATTACCTTGGTTTCCTTCGAAATTAGGAAAATTATCCTCCACTGTTTTTGTTTTTTGATTTTATGAATATTTAAAAATTTATTTTAAATTAAAAAATTCACACATTCGATTATTATTGCATAATTCAATCGGATATAAAATAACATCACATCCTCTTAAGATATATACAACCCAAACATAGATTACAAGACACCCGACTTAATTGAGAAAATATAATTTATCAAAAATAATAAATAAATAATCATAAAATTATTTGTGAATAATTTATATGTTATATATGTATTTTTTAATATACATCAAAAATTTTAATCAATCAATTTAAAGACAAACACTAATCAAATTATTTTATCATCATTTTTTAAAAGAATAACTTAGATAAAATTTATAATTTACTCTTTTATAAAGAAAAATATTAACAATAAAAATCGAACTTAATACACAAAATTCATATAAATTATTCTTAACCATCAAACTAGCTAGAGGGTTATATGTTAGATACAAAATAATTATCAATCAATAAAGATGAATTAAATTTAAAATAAATGTAAATTTTAATATTTATAAATATAATTCAATTTCGTTGAGTGAAATTCAATCATTCTGTGTTGTAGTCTTACCCTATGTGTATACAATATAGAGTTTATAGTTTTGTGCAAAGATTACAGGGTGTTTTGATAATTTTCCTTTTTAGGTAGCGAAGCTTGTTTTGCCTTATATAGAAGGGACCAACGAGAAGAAAGGTAGACAGACCAATTTTTTTTTTCACGAGCCTCTAGACAACCGACAGCTTAGCGCTTTTCTCTTTTCTCTCTCCTCTTCACTCGCAGTCATGACAGTCAGTGTATGTATGGAAAAGTGATTTAATTTATAAGTATATTTTGTTCTATTCTACTAAAGTTATTAATACAATATAGAAAAATAAAATTAGGAGAAAAGAAAAAGAAATAAAAGGTCATCTTCAACAGTACAAGGTGAGAACTGAGAAGTGGAGAATTATTGAATTCTCTGGCAATGAATCATTTTCCACATGAGCTTTTGAAGAGGATGCAAAAATAGGGAAGTTAACCCTAATCAATGCACTGTACTGTTTGTAGAAGAGGATCTGTTTCAAGTGACGCGGACTTCACAAGCTCATCATTAATGCAAAATATCTCTTCAAGATTATCTGTCTTGTTGGGCTCTTTGGTGACAGTAGTGTCTTCTGGTTTTGATGATACAGGTAATACTGGAGGGCATGTTTCTGTTAATGCTCTCGCTCTTTCTGCTTGAGCTATCCAATCTGTTTTGCGCAGAACAAAGAGCATGAGCAAAGCACAAGTAGCTTGAGCAGCCAGTAAACCAAGCCAAAGACCTGGAAACCCCATTTTTGCTACAAAACCAGTGAATATTGCAACAGGCATACCCACTAAATAAAATGATCCTAAATTGATGTTTGCTCCAATTGTAGGTCTCGCACTTCCTCTTAACACACCACAACCAGTTGTTTGCGGGCAATTTCCAACCTCACAAAGACCTACAATAGGCAATGCGACAGCAGTAAGCTCTAAAATTTCAGCATCGGCGGTGAAAAACCTGCCCCATTGATGCCTCATTAAGGTTGTGAACAGCATGGCCATGAGGCCTAATGCTACTGCACAAAAGAGAGAGACAATCATCGAAATGCGCGCTTTTCCGGGACGGTTTGCACCTAGTTCATTCCCAACTCTTGTAGAAACTCCGTTACTTAAAGCTGAAGGGAAAACATAGACTAGAGAAGTTGTTTGGATGATGATTCCCATGGAAGCAACGGTGGCTTTGGGGTTGACAAGAAGTCCACAAAGCATTATCATTAACTCGTACCACCACCACTCAAGACAAACGGATATACAAGTTGGCACAGCAAGAGCGAGTAAAGAAGTCCAACCCCTTAAACAATCCACGCTGGGAGAAACCCATGAATCTTTATGCACACCAGAGACACATACAAATGAAGTTAACAAGAGGAAGAGATTGAGATCAGTACAAACAGTAGCTATGGAAACCCCTGCAATGCCCATTTTGAAATGGACTATAAGAAGTAAATTCAGTGGAACATGGAGCAGAACAGAGAGGGCAGAACAGTAAGTTAAGGGTAATGTAATGCTTTGAGTTCTCAGATAGACACGAAGTGGGTGAAGCAATGAAAGGAAAAAGAGGTCGGGAATGGAGAAAAGTATGTAAGTTTGGGCCACAGACGATATTTCTTCGTCTTGGCCACACCACAAGAGGATTCTTTTCATGTTAAACCACATGAAGGAGATAGGAACAGATGTAGAGAGAAGGAGAAGGACAGTTCTTTGTAAAGTTAAGCCGAGAAGCTTCCATTGCTTGGCGCCATAAGCTTGTCCACAAATGGGCTCCATTCCCATGGCCAAACCAGAGATCACAGAGTATCCGGTGATGTTGGCAAAGCCAATGGCAAGAGAACCACCAGCAAGCTCAAGCTCACCAAGATAGCCAAGAAAAAGCATGGAGATCATGGCTCTTGTATACAGTATTAGACCTGTCACCGCTGTTGGTCCTGAGATCTTCCCTATGGCTTTGATTTCTTCCAAGGCCTGAATAAAAGAAAAGAAGAAAAACAAGAAAATGAAGAAAATGAGTCTTAGTCGATACATATATTACTGTTTTAAACGCAACTGAATATTTATTATGTATTTTGATGTAAATATTTTGTTGGAAAATTTTACCTCAGAAGCAGTTGGCAATCTATGCAGTTCTTCTTGATGATCAGTGTGAGGATCCATGGTTTTGTTGGAATTTATGAAATGGGTTTTCTCAGGAGAGAAAAATGCCGTAGGAGAAGATGGTTTTGGGTTCCGCATAGCTAGAGCTAGGTACAGCAATCTCTTTCTGGATAAAGAGCTTGAAGAGATGGTTAAATAAGAGTTGGAATATGTAAGCTCGAGTTGTATGTGCGGTTTGTTTGCTTTGAAATGCTTGTTTGCGAGGATAGGTAACAAGACGGGGGGTTATATACACGGCTAATTGGGCCCGACCATTGGGTACGTGTCAATGTTGAGAAAAAGCGCTTCCAAGAAAATACTTTGGAAGTTGGAAAGAGGGTGTGGGCCGCCTCCTGCATTTTAAGGCACAACCTCTCTCTTTTTCGTTTCATATCATATTCTCGTCATTGAAGCGATTTGGGTGGAGAAGCTGAAAGAAAGAAAAGAGCTAAGCCTTTACGTTAAACGTTTTGAGTGTAGATAGGAAGCAAGCAGCTAGCTTTTGATCTTATCTTTTAATACAAGATTGTGAAAAATGGAGTTGATTGGCCGGTTTATTAATACTTTCACCGCCTTTACCTGTCTTGTTCATGAAATTGTTGGTTTTAACGATAATGGGGGGACCTTTATGGCATTATTTCTTGCTGGGTTTAATTACTTCAGGTTAAAAGTACTTTTGGAGTTTAGTGGATAATCTTTAAAATGCTCTTGTTTTAAGTTTTTGAATCTGTATATTAAAAAAGATATAAATAAGTTTATCTTAATTTGACAAGTGGAGTAAATCCAGAAACAAATTCTCGCCTACTCGGTGAGATCAAAAAGAGGCATATATGTCATTTATGTTTGTTGTATCAATGGCTGTTTGATATTACTAACTTTTGTAAGTAGATAATATTGTTTGCATGTTTTAAGACAGCCATGCAAGTTCCATTCCTGTACAATCCATGTAATGAAACCGACTCCTGCCACGACATTTTGCTGTCTCATAACTTGAACACCGAAACATCAACTTCACTAATTGCCCAATAGAAGAGGTAACATATAAAATTCTGTTTTAGTCCCCATCTGTTGTTCTCCATCATTCGCTCTTTTACTTGGTTGAGTAAAAGAGTTAAGGATCGATCAAAGGCCGAGATTTTGCATTAAGGATTGATCAATAGAAAAAAAAACTTGTGGTTGAGAGTTAATTTTATCCAAGTGGAATAGGAATGGCTAAACATCAAGAGATGTTAAAGATTATAAATCCATACAAAATCATCTAATCAATGGATAGTGCAAGATTGATCCCAATGTGCTTGGTTCTTTCAATGTAGATCCTTTGGTTAAAGAAATGATAACATACATGTGGCCATACCACCTCAAACTTCTCGTTGTAACGGATAGCTGATTGAAGACCCAGCAAGATTTTAGGCAGTAAATCGGGTTTAAAACGTATGCCCGATTTGATGATTGGAGGAACAAAATCACGCTTGGTTATGCGCAATTTGATTGCTTGAGATTAAACCGAATTGCCCAAATGAAATATACACGTGGGGTTTATAGATTTTGCCTTTCATTTTTCTAAAAAAAAAAAAATTAAGTTTTATTTTAAGACCATCATGGGTACGTGGAGTTTGGTGATCAACGAGATGGGACCACCCAAAAGTGTTAATGCAGATGGCTGTATGGAGAACCGGCAGTTGGAAGCAAGGAAACATCGAGAGACGTTGCGCACTCCATATGTAACCATTTAGTTCGTATCCCTTTCTCACAACGGATCTCGGATTGCCTCTGTAGGAGAGAGCGTGGGTGTCTGTTACTGTGACGCAACAGAAGCAAGCAGATGCATATACAGAGGCAGCCATCTCCCCGTTCCCTTGTCCGAAACAAAACTAGTGTAATTTTTAACTTTTAAATTTTTTAATTAAAAAAATAGATTTACTATCTCAGAGTCTGAAGAGCATCAAGAATCCGTTTTTTCATTGTTTCCTGGAATAAGATATTACTTCTCTTAAATCCATACCCCGTCCCATGTCAGATTCCATGTGTTTCCAGCTCAAGAAGTTGTTCTGAATGAGAGCAATGTGTCATGCAACAAAACCAATGGACAAAAATTAGTGTAAAAGATAACTATTTTTCAGATGATAATTTAAAATACATTTCGAATTTAGAATCTAATTTGGGGAAGTGGGTTCATGAAAGCTAAGATCCCACTAGATCCCACCAGAATTATGGTAAATGTAATTGACAAGTTATAGGATCACATGGCGATGTCATTCCCTTCTGGCTTCTCCTATTAAATCACAAAATAATAATAATAATAAACCCAATTTACATCAACTTGTTGTCATAGACTCATAGTGGAGTTCAGACAGAATTTTATAAGCATCCAAATAAACAAGATAGATTACCCAATGCACGTTTCAATGGAGGAAAAGAGAGATGCAATAATGACAAGACCTCTTAGAGAGGATTTGACATTAATAAAAGATTATACTTCTCTAGAAACTCGAACAAATCCCACCGATTCCATCCTTGTCACCTTTAATTTCCTGGAAAAGCTCGAAGCTTGATTTTCAGTAGAACTAATTGTCGAAAGGAATACCAAGAAACTTCTCTCCGTCCTTCCTCCTTCCTAATTAGTAATAACTTTTGAGTTACCATGGAAAGATACATTGCTTCTTCTTCTCTATTGCCATTCCCTTTTCACTTTTGTCAAAATTCCAACCTGGGTTTGTATATTATGCATGTACATGATGTATCAATCATCATACATATTTAAGTATGCAAAAAATAAATTATCCTTTTATGACATTGAGAATACCAGAAAAGTCTAGCCATAGAAAATTTTTTCCCTGTTTTAAACGTCTTATTCATATTGAACAGGAAGTAGCTGATACAACTTGTACCCATGACACAGGTCGTTTAAATGCTTCCTGGGTATTGGTAGAAAGCATTGCATGGGAGCATTTAAAGCACATTGCATGGGAGCATTTAAAGCAAACTAGGCTTTCATAGATACTAATAAGTGCAATAAACACAAGAATTTATTCCAAAGTTCAGATACAAGCAAAAACGGAAAATAGAACAATCATAAAGAGCGCATTCCATAAAAATCAACCCAACTTTTTTGAAAAATAAAAAAAATCAGAGGATAAAGGCATGTCCCCGTCAAGGTTTCAATCAGCACAACTCACACCGTAACTGTTAGTCACCAAGTACAACTCACCACATTCATACAACAAATTCAAGCACAAAGTGCATAAGATTCCAATACATCATTATTGGACCAACAATGGGCAATCAACTTTGCCCTTAAAAAGTAATATATTTTCACGAGGAATAAATCCTAATCAGCAGCAAATTATCTTGAAAGTAAGTAGTCTTGAGAGTAAAACTGGAATCTACAGTTGATGCTTCACTTGCTCTTTTATATTACAATTACCCATAAAGAAACATTTCTAGGAGGTAAAACTGATTTTGATTAAAGCGGCAATATTTAGATGCTTTGGTTTGTCTCATGCCAAACTGAGAGAACGCAATGATATAGTTTACATTTTAGTTCTCCTACGAGCTTTTATTATATATGTGTCTTTCTTGTTTCTCTTTCCTAATACTCATAGTGTGAGCCCCGCTTCAGCGAGTTTTCCAGCAAGCTCCGCTGCAGCGAGAATTTTATTTCTTCGCTGCAGCGAGCTTTCCAGCAAGCTCCGTTGCAGCGAGAATTTTTCTCCCACTGTAGCGCCGGGTGGTGAAAACGTCCTCTATTTAAAGGATCTCCCTCTTTCTCTCATTTTTTCCTCTCTCTCTATTACGTTCTTCCTTCTCTCTCTATCTCTTACCCATATTTTGCCAAAAACTTGATTTCTTATCACCACTCACTTGCATTCTCTCGTTTTAACACTTTCCGGGCTTGGATTTGATGATTTGAGAGCAGAAATTAGGGCTGTCAAACGGGCCAACCCGGCCCGGCCCGGCCCACTACGGGCCAATCGTAAACGGACCGGGCCGGGTTGGC
>JAVXUL010000002.1:5453716-5501957 GCA_035590515.1 Trichilia minutiflora | reverse complement strand
GGAGAGAGAAAAAGGAAGCCTGATTATCATCGTTTTTAATCATTTTCGTTTGGTAGCCTTTGGGTATAGATTCTACACACTTTTCTCCCCTTTCAAGTCATTTTTGATTTACTTTCATCAGAAGTCTATTTTTTTTTCGTCCACATTATTTCTGACTTAGATATTAGAGTTTTTCCGTCAGGAACCCCTTCTGACGTCACTCCATAGGTATTTGTTGTCTTTACAAATTTAGGAGGTGAAATCTTATCGAAAATAATCACATTTTCAGTTACTTTTCAATGAAAAAATCTCCGTTTAATAATAATTATATCCCCTCATATTTTATTAATTGAGTCATTTTTTATTAATCACGGGAAAAGTCCATAAATAATTCTGGCCCAACAATTACATAAATTATTATTATTCTCGCATGAAAGCAAAGACGAAAAAATTGTTGTGCAATTATTAAAGATAATAAATTAAACTTTCATGTTTTCACCTCACCCATCCATTATTATTCAAGAGAGCTCATGAACCCAAAATCTGTATTTTGAAATTTATAATTTTCATTTTATGCTGAAGATTATAGGTTAGGAATTTGATATAACATGATTATGATGTAATACTAAAAATTAATTAAAAACAAAAACACATTGAGCCGAATAGTAGTCAAACAGGTTTCTCTATGTACCCCATGACAATCACAATAAAGCATTGAAATGAAAATTTTGGATTATTTGTGTGTTTGTTTGACAGGTTGGTTTGACTATTGTATTTGTACGTTAAGTTCTCTCTAATAATAAGTGAAATAATATTTTTGTGTTCAGATTTATTATCTTAATTTGGTATTTGCCTTTGTATGAGGATGGGGCAGCAGAGTAGTAATTTGTCGGGTTCTATGCCTATGTCCCCATCCTTGGAATTGAAAGGCCTTTCCCTGTTGGAATTTCTAGAAAAAAGGGCAACAAGGGTTGTCCATTCTTGGTTTCGATTGACAAAGAGGGATCCTGAATAGAGCTTCCATTAATGTAGAAACCAAATTACTGATGTTTTAAGGCATAACAGCTTTTCCATTCTGATCTGATTTGTTCTGTGTCAACACTATACTCAGATAGAGGGCGGCTCTCTTTACTAGCTACTCAACATTTACTCTTGTTCAACACTTAATTAACCATACCCATCTGCCCACCCATTCACGTTTCTTTGATTGTTGCATTCTTTGTTTTTTTCATACATGGATGGTATGAGTTGGTGAACATAAAAATAGGCTAGTATAGATGTCTTCACTCTTTTGAATGGCCATCTATTTATTTGTTGTGACGTAACATTTTGACAAACGCAACCAGTTCAATCTCCTCGTTTCGGACGAAAATAAAACTTCACATGTGGGGAAGCCAAGACATCGAGAAATGGTCGATTTTTAGTGACATAAATATATTTTCAATTTGTATTAAGAAAGTAAACAAGGGAAGATAAAAAACAGAGAGGTGAACCTAAGCAGCTAATCTGACACATCGTCATAATTAAACATCCTTCTTAATGGTTATTAAATGTCAACAAAAGCAAGTGAGTAATAATGTATGCTGCAACTTTTTTCCTCCGTTGATTTAGTACTGGATCGCTCGGAAATTATCTGCAAATTTATTGTAACTCACCGACCAGGCATGCATCGATATTACGCGATGAGCCACTCAGCCACTAGTTTTAAGGTTAGGCAATTAATATACGTAAAGAACCATTGTGCTGAGAGAGGAAAAAAAAAATTATTGCTACGTATGACTTTGTAGATAACGTAATAATATATATTATTGGGATAAATATGCGTATGCGTAAAATTTCATCGGTAAGAGATATGATATTTTTATCCAAGTTATTTCACCTTTTTTAAGTGTACTTAATTTTAAAATCAAGGAGCTTATCAAGGAATCTCGTCTCAGGATTTGGGGAGTCATTTTTTAAGATAAGTCGATCTTAAGATTTAGAGACCCAATTTCTGGAAGGCAAGATAGACCTCAGATATCAATAACCGAAAACTTCAAAAAGTTTTTATGTGGCTTCAAGATAAACTCTTAGAAAATGTAATCTTTAGTTAGAAAACTCCCAATCACATACCCTCGTAATAAAAAATAAAAATAATAGTTGATATAGCACGTTTTATAACATCCCGTTCTAAAGATCGTCTATCACATTCATTACTCACCTCCAGACAATTTAACAGTTGTAGATTTAAAAATAAAAGGAATGTCAACAACAATATTAATAGAAGACGACTGCATCTTGTCCAAAGTCGCCAAACTCTTATCATTTTTATTCTATGATGTCTAATCACATCATCAGGATACTATATAAAGGAGGTTCTCCATCGAAAAAAAGTCTGAAACATTCTCTTCAGATTCATGGCTTTCGGATCTTAATTTCGAAATTTGATATTTTAGCTCTCAACACCACTCTCTGGTCGTTTTTTCTCCTTCATTGTGGGTAAAAATCTTCTTTTTCTTATATTCCACTCCGTTTAGTTTATTGGAAGTCACCACATATTTTTTCACTGTCTCTGATTTAAATATCGGAATTTTTCTGTTAGAATTCTCATCCGACGTGATTTTTAGTGTGTTATTATTTTTACAAACTTAAGAGATGAAGTTTCATCAGAATCGATCAAATATCTAATGATTTTTGATAAAAGACTTACCGTTCGATAACAGTCATATCACTTTCAAAACTTATCAACTGAATTCTTTTTAATTGACTTTAAGAAGAATGCACGGATAATTCTTATATTAATATTTTTTTTTATTTTGAAAAATAAAAAATTTTTAAAAATAAAAAATTTAAGAAATAATATAATTTTAACACGATAATTTATATTTTATGCTTAACGTTACAAAAAAAAAAAGTTCTGAATATTCTAATTTATTAAGTTGATGATGTAACAACCCAATTGTGCATAAAAAAAATTTAATGGCTATATATTTGTTTTTTGCATGCAGGGAGTAATATTGTACTGTAAAATAAGTATTATAGAAATTGTGTATAATTATAATTATAATCCACAGCAAAATAAAATCGTCGGAAAGTTCACCTGCTCCAATGCAAGAAAAGTACTGTCTTTTTTTTTTTTTTTTCAATTACACAGTAAATAGTAAAATCCCGCACGTCATATGTGGTTAAAAATAAAAACATCTGAAAGCAATAGTGGGTAATTTCTGCCGATCGCAGACGCCTTTCTCCTGTCCTGATCTGACGAGACGTACCCCGTCAAAAACATATATGACCAATAGCTGACGTCACTTCAAAGTTAAAAAATCACAGCTGTGCTTTGGACTCGTAAATTGTGATGGACTTCTGTATAAATTTCACGGCGTCAATACGATTGGCTCTTCTCTTAGTATAGCATTTTAGACATTAGCATTAGCATTTCCTTATTTCTATACAAAATAGGTTCCTTTAATGTCTCTTTTTAAATTTCAGTATATAATATTATTGTATAAACAGTTGGACAGTAAAAGGGTTAGGGAGAAAGAAAGACAAACGGTGAGTCTTTCCAGAGAGGGGAACAAAAAGAAAAGTTGAAAATGGCTTTTCACCGGCCTCCTCAAATACAAAATACCCAAATGCATCTCTACTCTCTGTAACTCTAAGCCAATCAATATCCTTTTTTAGACCACCCCCACCTAACCCCAAAGAAGAAAATTTAAAACAAGAGAAAAAAAGCTAGCTACTTCTTAAAAACCAGACAACCTTTAGAGAGTGAGAGAGGAATCTTCTTTGGTTGCTGGGTTTGCTTGGCCCGGCTAAACCAAGACTGTTCTGCCAGTGGAAAGGGCAATGGCCGTTGAGATGGAGGACGACGTGTTTTTGTTATGGAATGACCAAACTGCCCTTGGTCACATACGGGCATTCTCTAGCCTCACCTTTCTAAATCGGAGGCTATTTTGGTGCATTCACAGATGAGTCTTCAGAGTGAGGAGCAATAACGCAATGTAGCTCTCTTCGCGTTCTCTCTGTGGACAATCCTCTGTTGTGTGGAAAAAGGCAGACAGGATGGAGCCAGGCAATATATATATATTTATATATATAGTTTTTCTCTCAAAAATATTCCACATTATTTTATTTTTGCTTTTATTTTGTGTTTCTCTTTTTTTCCTTTTTCCTTCAAAGACGAGGACGAGGAGCATACGGTTCGTTATCAATCATAGGTGGTGGTTATCGTGCATCGAAATGCTGACAAGAAGACGGGTTTCTTGAATCATTTTGATGATTTTCAAACATATATGTATGTAACAATGTTGAACTCTTTATATGTTTAATGCTTATACCGCATGGTGATGATGATGTATGGTTTTCCGAATTTTCAATAGATTGAGTTCAATTTATAATCATGAAAATATAGTTTTATTTTCTATTTCTGTGATTTTACTCTCTTTTTTTTCATATTCTTAGTAATATTTTTTCTTGAGCTCCCAGTGAAGTAGAGAAATGATGAATATGTTGGTGATTCCGGTTTCTTATTAATTTATGAAGTAATAATTAGGTTTTGCAATATAGTTTATCATTGATTAACATGAGATGGGTTTATGCTTTCAATCGGCCACATGGTTTACTAAGTTCAATGTTGACATACAAGATTATGTTTTGGGTCTTGTTGGGTAAAGGCTTTCTATTTGCCGAATATCGTCTGTCTAGTCCATTGTTGACCTCTGTTTGACTCACTTCAGGATGTTTCTGTTTGCCTTTCTGAAAATGACTTGATTGCTCTTGAAGTATAAAGAATAACTTTTTCATTAGTAGATTACTTCTTTATGTTATATTCTGAAATATATGCTAACAGATTTTCTTTGGGATTTATTACGAATTTATTTCCATTTTAGGCTGTCAATGTGCACAGAGTACTGGTTTTAACATTGCTTATGCTAAATGTCTGCTAATAATCTCCACACAACCAATTTCAGTCTTCATATGAAAACCCAGAAGCAGCTCCTGTAATTATAATAGTTTTATGTTCAGAAGTGATTTTGTTGCCCAATCAAGTTTCATCATTTACGAACATAGCACATCTGAGCTCTTAGAACTATTTTGTTCTGATTTCCTTATTCCTTTGTGATGTTGGCTTTCTTTATTTTGTTTCCACTTTGTGAGTTTTATCCCTTTGTATGATTGCATTCTCCTCTAGCTGTACTCAAATTTTGAGGAGTCCTTTGGAACCTTTTTTTCTCCGACTACAAGATAAGACATACATTATTTATACGAAGGATACTTTTTAATGTCAATATTTTGTAGTCTTCACGCTATTTTTTTTTGTGTGTGTGTGCACACGTGTTTTATATGTTCATTTTGACTGGCATCTTAATATCCATCAATTTGAAAATGAAGGTTTATTGATGTCTGTTCTTCTTTCTGATTGTACATGTTATCCTGTCATAACACTTCCTGATAGCTTCTTCTGAGTTTATGACTCCTTTGAGTAGAAGGGAGTTCTTTTTGTAGCATTAAGGCATCCTTTTTGTGGTTACATTCTTTTGATTGCTTTAGTCTTGCTTCTTGAGTTCTAAGACTAATAAAAGGTATTAATTTTGTTCGGGAAAGTTACCTGCTATGATCACAAACACTCTACACCCAACCCTTCGTTGCATTGGGGTAATGGTTTATCTATTTCTTGTTATTCAGTAATGAGTGCACAAACTATAGACATTTGCATGATTCTGATTCCTTGATATTATTTTCTTCTTATGATTAAATTATTCTTTCCCAATTCTCTCACTGCCATTGGCCTCTAGAATTTAATTACAAGTAGGTTGTATTAAATTTTCATCAGGACATACTTCTAAAATTCATTTTGCTGTTGACTGCTACTAAATGGGGAAAATCTACATTTTTCTACCTAATGTCTAAGAGTTTGCTTTAGTCTAACTAGTACGTGGATTCAACTTTATTTCTGGTTCTGGAAAGAAGAATAGCAGTTGCTTATTGATAGTGACACCTGCAAAAATCATGAACTTTGCTAAGTAATTTTTGACTGACTGTAATATATCTAACTTATCCTTGACCCCTCATGATATGTTACGCTAGGTGTTTTAATTAATTTAGCCATTAGCTAAGGTATCTTGAAGCTTTAATTGATTATTCTGTATTACATTTTTTGATTGTTAATTTTACAAAAAATTCTTTACAGAGACGGTGTAGTCTATATTTGACACAGGGATGTTCTTATATAACATTTTCCTTATTGGCCATTCCAATAACATCTTCATATGAAGGACATACGTGTCTTTGTTCAATAGGGCGAAAAACTTCACGACAATATGAATTGCCCGTGTTTGTGCTTTTGTAATGGTTGGTTGATCGAAACCTGTCTGGGAACCGAGGTCCCCGCTGATAGTGTAAAATGCTGGGGACATTACTGATTAAGACTTTGAAGTTATCATGTGCGAGATCTGAGTGACTGAGGGCCATTAATATCAGTTTCTGGTATCATACTGCTACATAAAATAATTAGTTGACGAGAATCAGGGACTCGAATCATGTTTTCAGATCCTTGAATTTGTTATACCTAGCAATTGGTTCGTGATTTGTCTGATTTACATTTTTTTTTAATATAATATTTGTTGCTCTATTATTTGTTTTTTTCTTCTTTTTTGCTAGACAAAACCATAGTTAGAGCTAACAAGCCAAACCACAAAACCAAAATCTAAGCACGTTAAACTGAAACACTAGAAAATGTTAAGGACCTTCTCAGATGCACTAGCTCTACTTGTTTTCCGAGTAATTTCGAAACTTTTTAAGCATTCCCAGTTTACTCCATAAAATCAAAAGTTCCTGAATAACATGTTTCACCCAGCAATCTCATTTCTTTATCTCCCTCTTCTCAATTTGTGTCCCATTTCACTGCAATCTTATAAAATTATTTAACACATAAAAATATGGATTTGACTACTATATAATGTTAATGTATGGACACAATGAATATTGTTTATATGTGAAATTGAAATTAAAACCGTTAAGTGGTTTGGTGGATAAAGATATGTTGAACGATTGTCTTTGTATTGGTCTCGTATTTAAATTCAAAGAATGTATTTTTTATAAGTATTCGTATTGGTCTCGTATTTAAATTCAAAGAATGTATTTTTTATAAGTATTCGTAGGAGTGTATTCTTTATAAATGTTTAGGATAGACAAGAGGTTTTAGTTAACTTCTACGTCTTAATGTTAAGTAATCTCTTAATATACTGAATAGTTATATCTAATATTGATCTCGTGTTCGACTAAACATTATAATTTGAACATCATCAAAGTTAATATTTTTACTCTCTCTATATATAAAAAAAATTAAAATTAAAATTTTGATACTTGAAATGTGAAATTTAAAATATTGGTCATAAAATTTCAATATTATTCAACCGAAATTTAAAATTAAGTTTTAAATTTTAGATTTTTAAATTTGCGATTTTAGATTTCAATGTAGTATATCCCTACAAGTATGGAACCGAGGCAATCGAATAGCAATCCCATCAATTCTATGGTTAATTTTGTAAATGAGAATGTATATGTAGTAGCACTGAAATTTATTTGATACTCTACGTAATTGTACAATTTTCGGTATTCTTACCGAATTCAACAATCAAAATTCAATTCAATAATTAAAATTCAAATTGATAGCATATATAGTAATTATATTCCTCCAGTATTTAATTATTTGTTTTCTCAATAGGATTATGGGGGATATCTTGATGTGCTTTTATACGATATCCACTAAAAATATGGAACAAAATATCGAGTTAACAATGAAATTGGGTAAATATCACTGCCTCACGGGCTCTACGGCGTCGAAATGGGCCCATGAAACAGATGTAGCCCACCCACTAACAACAGAAATGACGCGACTACCTTCGGTGAATGGGGAGCCTTAGAATGTTATTTACTATTTATTGAAAATTAATAAAAAGCAAATCTACGAGCAGAACCACTCCTTTCATTAAGCTTCCAACCCCAACCCAAATCAAAAATAAAAATTGAGCGGCAAATAAACCATGGTTAAACTGGTAATTTCACCTACCAGGCTGAGTTGGCTGGCCAATGATGTAATAAATCATTATCCGTTGGCAACTAACCACGGTTAAACGAACCCTGGTTAACCAATCATGGATATTTTTAACCCACAATCAGCCCTTAAAGCCCCTCAGCAACTGCAGCTTCGTCTGTGTCAAACGTCTTGATGAACGCCGGTCTTTCCAATTTTCAAAAAAACTTCTTCGAATTTAGAATTTTTTTTTTCTTTTCTAGTGCTTCGTTAATTAATTTTCGAAAATGAGAGAGTGCATCAGCATCCACATTGGTCAGGCCGGTATTCAGGTCGGAAGTGCATGCTGGGAACTTTACTGCCTGGAGCATGGAATTCAGGTAAATTCATTTCTCCAAATCTCATTCCTACTATTTGTTTATGATGTTTTACATTTCGTTGGGATCGATAAGTGCTTTGCTTCTCTACAGGTAGCTTATAAGATATGAATCTAACCTTGGTTTGATCTTTCATGTTAAAGAATTTAGTAGAAGTATTTGATATGTGGCTAGATCTAGGTTATTGTGAAAGTGTTGGGGACTCGGCTATTAATGTTCAAATTTTTCTCTTAAATTTCATTTCTAATCTAGTATTGAATAGTAAGATCTGTCGATTTGGATGGCGGAAACTATTTGAATGATTGTAGTGCATTTTATTACTTTAGTACTAGCAACAAAACACAAATTAAGTTATTGATTTATATTTATTGTAAATATCATCCTTTATAGTCAATGTATTAGGTTATCACCTCTTAATCTGTTGCGTATCACTGAAAAGACATGATTTGTGTCGTTTTCATTTAGTACGGATCTTTTTTTTTTCCTCAATTTAGTTTATTTGTCTGATCTTATTCATATAGTTCTGTATTATATTGTACAAATAGTTAATTGTTGAAATTCCCCTTTGTATCTCAGCCTGACGGCCATATGCCAAGTGATAAGACTGTTGGTGGAGGAGACGATGCCTTCAACATCTTTTTCAGTGAAACTGGTGCCAGGAAGCATGTCCCTCGTGCTGTTTTTGTCGATCTTGAGCCCACTGTTATTGATGCAGTGAGGACTGGAACATACCGCCAACTCTTCCATCCTGAGCAACTCATTAGCGGCAAGGAAGATGCTGCCAACAATTTTGCTCGTGGTTTGGAAACTATTGAGTATTGATCATTGTATTATGATATATCAGTTGGAAAAGAGATTGTTGATCTATGCTTGGACCGGATCCAAAAACTTGCTGATAACTGTACTGGGCTGCAAGGTTTCCTAGTTTTCAATAGTGGTACTGGTTCTGGTCTTGGATCACTTCTCTTGGAGCGTCTCTCTATTGACTATGGAAAGAAATCAAAGCTTGGTTTCACAGTGTATCCTTCACCTCAGGTTTCGACATCAGTTGTGGAGCCTTATAACAGCTTCCTTTCAACACATTCACTCCTTGAGCACACTGATGTTGCAGTGCTTCTGGATAATGAAGCCATCTATGACATCTGCAGGCGTTCTCTTGACATTGAGCGCCCTACTTACACTAATCTCAATTGACTTATCTCTCAGGTAAGTAATAGTTTTGTTTTGTATTTTGCCTTGTACTTGTTAAATGATTGTTGTTAATGATCGTTATTTTGACCTTGTTTCAGGTGATTTCATCCCTCACTGCCTCTTTGAGGTTTGACGGAGCTCTGAATGTTGATGTGACTGAGTTCCAGACCAATCTGGTTCCCTACCCAAGGATCCATTTCATGCTTTCCTCTTTCTTATGCCCCTGTTATCTCTGCAGAGAAAGCATACCATGAGCAGCTCTCAGTGGCTCAGATAACCAACAGTGCTTTTGAGCCATCATCAATGATGGCCAAGTGTGACCCTCGCCATGGCAAGTACATGGCTTGCTGCTTGATGTATCGTGGTGATGTTGTGCCCAAGGATCTTAATGCTGCTGTAGCCATGATCAAGACGAAGCACACCATCCAGTTTACTGACTGGTGCCCTACTGGATTCAAATGTGGCATCAACTATCAGCCTCCAACTGTAGTCCCTGGTGGTGACCTTGCCAAGGTTCAGAGAGCTGTCGGCATGATTTCTAATTCCACTAGTGTTGCAGAAGTGTTTTCTCGCATTGATCACAAGTTTGATCTGATGTATGCCAAGCTAGCTTTTGTGCACTGGTATGTTGGTGAGGGCATGGAGGAAGGAGAGTTCTCTGAGGCTCGTGAGGATCTTGCTGCCCTGGAAAAGGACTATGAGGAGGTTGGTGCAGAGTCTGGTGAGGGGGAGGATGGTAATGAAGGAGATGAATATTGTTGATAGGGTACAGGGGCGTGTCATCTTTCCTATGCTTGCAGTTATTTGATGATCCTTGTTCTGGATGATTTCATTTTCATCTAATAATGTGCGTCCATGACTTGTATGTTTGTTAAGACAATTTTCAATGTAATTTAATATATATTTTTTCATTTGCACTTATTATTATATATGTATGATTTTAATTAATATTTTTTTGTTTAAATTTTAATTTTTATCATAAATATAGTGATGTTGTAAAGATAATATGTAAAATGTATTCTTAGTTTGTGAGAGGAATTGATTTAATTTTATTGCGTTTTGCCAGTTGTAATTGTGTATCGAGTGTTTCACAAAATACTTGTTACTTGCACTTCCCAAACCATCACAGTAGGCACATGGTTAAATTTATTGTTCATGCTAGGGGGATTTAAATATAATATTTTTAAAATTAAAAAAATAAAAATTTAAATATAAGACTCAATTTTTGGCATTAAAATAAAATTATTACTAGATAACGAATTTAATTGTCTTCGAACTGATGTTTGTATGTATGTGTGTTTATCTATCTCTCTATACGACATTGGGCATCAATTTCTGCAAAATTTGAATTAATTTAAAATTAAAAGAAATAAAACAAAAATCGAAAGTGCTAAAAAATGCGGTTCTGAAACTTGAAGAAATGTTAAGCAATTAATCGGAGGGAAGCTGTTTTATATTTTTTTATTCATCAACTAAAAATATGCTCTTGTTAAAAACATGATATTTCCACCAACACAAATACCCACTGTAGTTTTTGCAAAAATTACTGGTTTTTTTCCCAAGACATTCTCAAGTTGCCCATAATTCCCTCTGTTTTTTTTTTTAAAAAAAAAATTTATTGAGGACCCAGTTTCTCTACCAGGCGACTCTCTATTTCCATTCTCTTTTTCATCATCACAGCGTATTTTGAAACCAATTGTTGCTCCCCAGCAGTAACAGCAAGCTTGCTATTAAGAGAAGTCTTCTCTAACTTGTCCATGTACAAGGACGCAATGGGCACAAAGCTTCCCTTATTACTGCATAGGTAACCGTGAGCAGCCCTCAATGCAGCTCCCAGGGAAGCGGAATCTGCAGAGCAAGCATAATCGGATACTCCATCACGAAAAGAAAAATATTGTTAAGTCAAGGACATACGAAATGGAAAGTGCAATAACTGTATACCAGGTCTCTGGACTGTATAGATATCACAGCCATAAATGGATGCCAAACAGTTCAGAATAGTCCGATTTGACGATGCTCCGCCAGTAGCTATGATTCTATTTGGTGGAGATGGCAAACCGAATCTTTCTGCATGAGCTCGCATCGAGAGAAATTGACCCTCAACCAATGCCCGGACCTGCAAATGAATTTGTTTGTTTCTAGGAAAATTCTTTTATAGGAACTTATTATTGCCTACGCGAACAATTATTCAAGTCTAAAAATTCCGAACCTCAGAAGGAGGATCAAATTGTTCCTTTACTTGAAGTTCATTCACACTGTCAAGAGTTTCTCCGGTGAAATTCTCGAGAATATAGCGGTGGAAGCCAACTGAATGTAAAGACAACTATCAGTTAATTCTTTGATATGCGGTTTAGAAATATCAATAATGAATTACATGGATGACTTAATTTATACAGCTGGTAGCCAACAAACTACTTTGCATTTCCTCATGACATGGAAAGAATGAAACAAAATAACCCACCTGGGAGGGGAGGAAGAATTTCATGCTCTTTGTAGAAGAAACCCATCTTTCCACCTATTGGGGGAAACCAGAGTCATTAAAAAAGATATGAGCAAATATCTGGTTATAGATATTGAAAGAATGCATTTGCAAACCATTTAGGGGTGGTGTTTGTTGCAGATATTTATCGAAAATGTCCCAAAATTTCTCTGCACAGCGGTTCCGCACATCTGGAACAAAAATTGTGGTCAGACTGGGGAACTACAACTTAATATATTGCATAAAAATATAGATCTGTTGTACCTTCACGAGTCAGAGAAGCGTTCTTATAGACCAACATTACCATATAGCCTTTTGTGTCCACAGGATTAGGAAAAACATGACCTTCTAATCTAGGTTGAGGATCGTCAGTGATCCCAAAGACCTGCCAGAAACGACAATCAGATTCAAAGCAGAATCAATTTTTTAGCATCCAAGTAACTAAAATAAGATTCTATAGTAGAACCGCATTTATGTATAGTAAAACATGATCAGGTCGCTGGAAATCTAACCTATCACCTCGTCTTACCATTGTTTAGAATCCAAGTAACTAAAATAAGACTATAGTAGAACCGCATTTATTTATAGTAAAACAAGATCAGGTTGCTGGAAATCTAACCTATCACCTAGTCTAGCTATTGTTTTACCTTTTTGGTGATAAGAAACAGAAATTGCATTCAAGAGAAAATAATCACAGAACCTGGAGAGGGAGTTCAAAAGGGCCTACTAAAACTAGCCTATCACATCTATGTATTGAGAGATGACATTTGATTAAATACAAAAATAGAAAACCTAAACTAAACTCAAAACAAGATATTCAAGAAAAGCACCGAGGCACAAAAATATGCTGATATTCTGAAAAGACACAAATAGATGGTGGTTATATCCAGACGGTCCACATTTTCTAAAAATGATTTATCTAACAGTGGTTACTTCTTGCCAGCAATCACTAATTTAATACGCCGTTATTAACCAATACTTGCTTATAATCTAGAAGATATGACAATCAGATTACAAAACATTATGACCAAGACCAGATAAATTCTCACAGTGTCACTGGTACCAAGGCTAATTGCCAGATCCCCAGGAGTGCTTAGTGTCAACCCTGCAAGTTTAAAATGCTTTTGATTGATGAAAAATAATGAAATAAAAAACATACCACACATGAGAAAGAAGAGCATCAACAAGATAAAGAGAACAACAAATTTCACTTTAAAATTTTGAGGACAGTTGCCGTAAAAATATTAAAAGATACAAAATACTATCATAGAAAAAAAACATGAAAGCTCAAGAGAAATTGAACTTAACGGTGCCAATCATTTGAGGTTTAAAGATGACATTCTTTGTCAAATTTGCTTTACATAACTGCATCTGTTTAGATCTTTCAATAATAATGTGAAAAAATCCAAGCCGATAGTCATTTCAAAGCTTGAAATGGTCTTACACATAAAAAATTCCTTGTTTGTTTTATCCTGTCACCAAGGTATAAAAAAAAATTTTTAAAGAAAACATGCAAAACATCTCAATGGAATAAAAACATTATTTATGACACCATACATTCCCTGCTTAAAATATCTCCGATATATAATGCATGCAACATCTCATTTAAGTTCTTAACAACATCTCATTCATGAGAAAAAATAAGAATTGATGCCATGTAAACAACAACAATTGTTGGTACATATGTTATATAAGAAAATTCATAAATCATAATTAACTGAGTAAGAAGTGACATCCAGGATATTTGATCAAGAGATTTTGGTAAATAATATGGCAGAAGCTAGATATGAAGAGAGTGAACCTGCTAAACTGTTGGGGTTGTCTCCAGACCACTGAATAACCAAGCAATTCTTATTGAAATTAAACCTGCAAGTACATTAAAGTAGATTCAATCCATCAATTAATGTACTTGGGATGCTAGATAATCAAAAATAGATATGACCCATTGTTTATGAACTGAGACATTTGAGGAAGACATATCAAAGGACACTAATCTTCTGTTTTGTAACACTGTTCTCATTTCATGTTAGCTCAGTTTACCAGCCTTGGTTCACAAAATCATTATCCACAATCATGATTTGAGTGGTGCACAGAAGCACATACAGAGCACTCTAGCTATTTTAGATGTAGCTAAACATATACTCACTAATTGCCATTTCCATTACACCTTGGAGTTTAATATAGTACATTTCTTTTGCTAAGGAGTTCATCAGATTTATTATAGGTCCTTAGTGCATCAAAACAATTAGCATATCTCACACTGCTGAAGCTGACTACCACAGAGCAAAATACATCAACTCCCCCTATTTCGGTCATCTCTTATCCATTTTTGTAATTTTTCAAGCCAATCAAAAATTGAATACAGCTTAGGTAGAGCAGATGAATTATTGATCCCAGAAGGATATCTATGCAAAGTGAATAGACAAACACTTATCAGAGTACTAACCTTTCCACAAAGTAGGGAGCAATGCAACTTGCAACAGCATGGGCAGGGGCTAGCTTTCCAAGTTTTTCCTCCAAAGCTGGTGCTGTAGCCTTTATAATACACAAAGTTTGTCAAACATGATATGAAAGAGACTTATCATGAAAGCATGAAAGCATTAATTTAAAATAATAATGGAGAAATCACACACAGCATTGACTCAAGAGCCACAAACAAACCTCTAAAGCTATTTTAGACCATGCCCTTTGCTTGATATCCATCAAGTTCATCCCAGCACCATCAGTTTCATCAATACAAGCATAAGCTCCAATCAGAAGAGATGCCATGAAAGAGCTAACAAGGGAAATTCTCTCAGTATTATCATAAAATTCTCTCTGCTTTTCAAAAATCTTCCGAATCTGCGGTCCAGTGTATCTTTCATAAGCACGTGACCCTGTAAGTTTAGACAACTCCAATGCCCCACCAACAGCCTTCTCTATCTCCCTGCATTGAACTGTGGTACTACTATCCATCCATATTGGAGATTCGTTAATTGAAAAGGCATTGCCAAATTGATCAATCAATGGCTTCTTTGGATCCAAAGTTGATAAGATTGCAGCACTACCTTTCTTCCAATACACACTACCATGTTGCTGTCCACTCCCAGAAACAGCAGCAACTTTTGAGAAATCCAAATATTTCGAGAGTTTTTGAAGCATCAGATCCAAAGCCTCCACCCACATCAGGGTGGGTGAAACAATTCTGCCATTAACAGAAGGGTCTCGATAAACCCCACCACTGGTTTTGTAATGAGGCAATTCAGAATCAAAATGAACTAGCTCAGAAGCGACAGTGTTGAGATTGGAGTCCAACACAGTTGCCTTCAAAGACCTTGAGAAAAAAAATCACAATTTCACTTAGTCTTCGATTACAGAGTAATGCAGTTCTACATTTCATTGCATTACTCTTTCGAGAAATAAATAGTCGTTAAGCCTCAACCCAATACGAGAAACATCACTATTCACTATTAAGATACAAAAGGGTGATCTCAACAGTTATGGCCTACTGAAATAAATATTCAAAACGATAAAAATTTGACAAAAATCATGAGAATCGATTGACATATATTAATCAAAAACTAGATTTAACCAACTGAATAATTCCAACTCATTGACAAGCATTGAACCTTGAACAATAAATAAAATAAGAGTACAGAACCTTACTGAGTGGAGCTGTCAAATCCAAGGAAAAGAGAGTCCTGAGGAAGAGACAAATCCGTCATCGTTTCGTGTTCGTGCTAATATTTTAAAAACTTGAGAAACGAGTTTATTGATCTCAATTGTTTCCAGCTTCTATAGAATATGCAATTGAATACCGACTACTATGCAATTACAGTGTAGTAATTGTATGAAATTCAAAAAGGAGGTTGAACAATCCCTTTCCCGTATAAAAAGGGGTTCTTGGATAAGACGACTGATTTGGATAAGTGTTTCAATTTTTGTTGTACCCAACAATCAAAATTGATTCTTTTCTGTCTCTGGTCTGGTCGACGTGTTTCAAATTTTGATAACTGATCTGACGATTTTTCAACTTCTCGGATACGAGAAGTTCGTTTCCCGGCGGAACATGATCAACGGATAAGTTTGTTTTACACGGGGTTATCTCAAATTTAAAAATCTAATAATTAACTAACCTATAAAAAACTAAAGTGCTAAAGGATAATAAATTATAGGTGAAAATAATAATAAAAGAATGATCTTTAATCTATTTTTTTTGCCTTTTTTATAACTCATACATAAAAATCTTTTTAGTTATTATTTTGCCGTCCAACTGGACACAGGACAAAATCACACCCCTTAAGATATGTACAACTTAAGCACAGATAATGAGACATCCAATCTTAATCGATAAGACGCGTATATAAAAGTCGCTGGCAATAATATCAAACACGCGAGTGAAAATTCCGATTACTCCAAACTCTTACAAATATAAAAAATTAAATACGAGATTGCAACGTAAATACAGACCGACCTCTTATACCTAACACCACTAAACTACACCCTTTAGAAGCCATAAAAATCTTATTATCGACGTAAAAGAAAACCTACATATAACTAGCTATTTTAGGACATGATCCAACCATATTCATTCCTGTGCATCCTTATGTAAAATATCATCCCAAAATAAATGGATAAGTAGAGAAGATAAATATATACTTACAAGTTTACAACCTAATATAATTTAAAGCATTATTACATTTTTAATGTATTATCTTCTCTTTTTATTTTAAGGTGTTCTATTTTTATTATTTTATTATTATGTGTATAGCTAGTAAAAAATGAATGAATAATTTAGGAATCGATATTATCATTTAATTTATAGGTTTTGAGATTAGGTTATTAAACTAGTTTTTTTAAAGATTATATCTAACTTATTTTTTATTGAAGGATTATCTTTATGCTTATCTCGGATTTTAAAGCATCTAATCATTCCTTTTATAGTATCGTTAACTATTAAATCAAATTGTATATCATTTCACCTATTGAATATGTGATTTAAATTAGATAAATTGAGGGGGTTTTCATATAAAAAAAAATTATTCTATTAATTTATATTTGCAAAAAATTTTGCGTTTATTATGTTGTGTATCTAAGATTTGCACTTAACTTCAAAAGTAAATAATTAAAATATTTAATAACTATCTATTTTTATTTGGCAATTGACCTCCCATTAATTATCGTCCTTTTAAAGAGCTAATGATGTTATCTCACACACAATAATTGTGATTAAAAAGCACCGCAATATGCCAAGATATTTTCGCTTAATTTGTAATCCTAATTAAAATAAATTTAATTTGTTCTACTTAATTCAACAATTAAATCATAAAATCAATTTCTTCGCCATATTTGTAGTCTTGTATAATACAAAATACACGATATAAATCTCACTTGAAAGAAAAAAAACTCCAGTTTGTCCAAAGGTTGAAACAAGCCTTGATGGTCTCATCAAGGTGGCATGATCATGAAGAGAAATTGATAGCAAATATCAATAATTGAAAAAACAATATCATGTATCATACCTGTATATTAATTATTGAGATATTGTGACTACATAATTATTATAATTTTACACTTATTGTGAGATAAAATATTAAAAAGTAATCAACATTTTATCAAAAAAATAATTATTTTTACAATTTTACTCCTAGAGCTAAGCAGACACCAACTGTTAAGTCATAATTGTTGTGCAATGGACGCACTTGATTTTAAAATTATGCTTTCTAAATTAAAGTAAAAGCTAATATTTGCCGAACATATCCTTAGTGATTGCACCTATCTCCAGCATGTCAGCTCTTTTACAGTTTACGATCCATCTGTCTTGTCTACAAAAAATGGATCAGAGAGACGCATGATCAACAAAAATTTACGTAAGCAGCTATAACGGCTACATGGCTACTCCTGCTCGGCAAACAAGATCTCTATGTTAATGGATAATTTCAAACCCTAAACCCCCTTCCATTTTATTCTATGAGGCCCGTGGTATTGCCAAAGCAGATACTCAAGGCATAGAATTATGAAACTTGACAGCTTAAAATTAGCATTCGTCTCCATTCTACTATGTGACCCCATATGTACCAAACGAGTCTGTGCCTGCTACTCCGAGGTAAGCAGTAGAATACCTAGCCGATGACAGATGAGATAGCACATGTTTCACCGGAACAGTTCAGGGAAAGACCACATTATGAATTTTGCAAAAGTGTCGGACTCCAAAAATTCAATATGAGCAGCCCGACCAATAATCGAGTTAAAGTTCTTGCCATAGGAGGAGGTATCAAAGTTGACATCGCAGCGCATGAAGATCCTCTGGTCAGAGGAAGAGGCACGTATCTGGTCCAAGCAACTATTCAGCATCTCCAAAAATATTTTGCCCTTCTTTGAATAGTCCCATGAGGCTGCCTGGCACAGTTCAATTCTGGCCGAATGATATGGAACATAACCATCCTGAGAAATAGAAACGACAAGTAGCACTAAAGCTAGTGGGAAAAGAATGACACAAATAGTTTTAAAAAATGCAAAAATATTTCTCCATTATTCCCATTTGATCAACCAGTATTTTCAAGAAATAAATTAACATAATTTTTTATTCTTCCAATGTCAAACTTCATAAAAATGTTTTCATCCAGTCTGTTAGGTATCATTAACTATTTGGAGCAATACAACTTTACAAGATAAGTCCAAGAATGTTTTCAAAAAATTACTTACAAATTATCTTTTCATCCCAAAAAGATGTTAGTCCCTTTAGAACAACTTACCAAAGGCCAAATTGTATAATCCTGTTTTCCAGTATTGGAGCTGGACATATACAGAGGTACCTCAGTATTGATAAGAAATACTGCCGCAATAGCTAGTATTTAAGACGTCTAGTTTTATCAAACCCATATCTACCCCTTTGATTACAATAAAAAATACCAAAAGACAAATTGGAATAGGAAAGTGCATGAGTGCAACCATAATAATTCTATGATATGGTTTGTAATTTCTAAAAGCAAACAAATTTTCAGATATGGTGTGCAAAGATGAGGTAATACCTGGGGTGACGATAGCAGAATTATATGCCTAAAATTCTCCAGTGTCTTCTGCTGAAAGAAGAAAGACAACTATCTTAGAGCTTCAGCGAATAATAACAACTGGTAAATTTCTGAAAAAACAAATGTCTTCTTGTACAAGATCCATATAGTACACTATTTTAAGTACCTTAGAAAGTTTGAATAAAAATGTGTTTTGGAGATTAGGATCATCTGTGAAAGTGAGCTGATGAATGCACTTTGTATTCTTTAATTTCTTCAAAAGCCACATCCCAGAGTTAAATAAAGAGTTTGAACTGTAAAGATACCCCAAATGTGGACCAGATAGAGAAACATATGTATACAGGTATCTTAGGTAGGGTTCCATACTAGCCTCTGCAAAGCAAACAGCACATGAGGGCACCACATCAAAAATTAGTACATAGAAGAAAAGCATCCCAAATCATGACCATATACCTGCTAATGCTGTTCTTATAATGATATTTCCAATAGAATGGCCGCAAAAACTGAGCTTGATATTTTTCAGGCCGACAGATCTTGACACTTTGTCCATTTTCTTTTTAACAAAAGAAATCACTTCCTGAGCCAATCTAAATCCCATTTCTCTAAAGTCCCCAGCTGTTCTTTCTTCATTCACCTCTGACATGAGAACATCTATCTTTGGATCTATTAAAAGCCACTGATTCCGAACAAGCCGTAAATCAAGATGATGTCCCTGTTATGTTTGAATAATGACATGTAAAGTTAATCTACTGATGTATACTTTAAACTAAATTTGTATAGAACATGACTGATACCAAATAAAGGAAGCATCATTTATTAGTTAAAAATTACTAATAATGGAATTTGAACTCCATACAGAAAATACATTTGGGCAATGCCAATAAAAAGAAAGAACACATCTAAAATTCAAATAAAATCTAGCAGAAATACTTCAAAAGGATAAAGTTACCCAGTGCACAAGCTCAAAAGGAGCCCCCAATTACAGCTTACTATTTGGATTTCAACTCAAAGCTGACCATGATAATGTAAAAAAGATGAAAAGTAAAACAAGAACTTCTGCACTATTGTAGATTAGCATTTGTATTTTTGAAAGTGACACATTTCTTGCTAGTTGATGAGGCCAAAACTAGTGTATTAGCAACTATGGGTAACAATGCCAAATAAAGATTTTATTATGTGTTGCAAAATATATACAAAAGTAAATACTTCAAATGATCAAAATAAATCTGGAAAAAAAAAGAACTAAATAGACAAGGCAATGATATTGAAAATTTTAAGAGAGAAGCCATAAAAGAGCAAGCTTGCCTGAAAACCATGCACAAAAACAACAATCTTCAATTCACGACCCTTTTGTCGTGGGCTAGCAACAGGTGGCTTTTTTCCAGTTTCAGAGCTGGGTCCTGTTTCTGAGCCAATTGTATCTATTAAGTCCATATTTCTAAAGTATGAATTTTCACTGAAGGTACGCCGTGGAGCATTCATGACACGTTCCACGATTACAATAGGAATTCGTGAAGGTTCTCCAAATATACTCATATCTTGAATGAATCGACTGTTGATCTGCAAGGAAGTCAAATTCTCCCGTAAATCTCCAACATACATGGAAGACAACAGTCAAAAAGTACGCCATTTGCGAACAATCACACACCTTCATCTGAGCAATACTTCGACGATGAAGCTCTGCACGCATAGCTGCAATCTGGGCAGGCTGTGCAGACAAAAAAAAAGAAGAAAATTCCAGATTCAAATACTCGTTATTAAAAGAATATCTTGGTGGATGCCACTGAAAGAATAAAACAAACATAATGGTAGCGAAACATGCAGAACATAAGTACTCACATCATCATTCAACTTCAACAAACTTGAAACTCTTTTATGCACACCATTGTTGGACTCATCAATTCCACTATTTAGATAATGATGAGGCATCTCAACCTTAGAGTACACCATCCATATTGACCATTCAGCTCTCCGATCCTTAGCCCATGTGTCATGCAAATATTTCAGTATCTTTCTATTGTTAGCCCTGGAATCAAGTGATGTATCAGCTTGCATAAAAGCACAGAAAACGTAATAACTACATCAAGAAATCTGAAGTCTTTATTACTAGTGTCCTTAGTAAGAAAGAAATTTCCTTATCCAAAAATCTCTAAAAACCAATAGATTATTGCTCCAAAGTATCCTCAGGGATGTAATTGCAGCAAAGATAAGATCAATATCATAAACTGGTAAAATAAAAATGCAACACATTTTTTTAAGAAACGGGACTTGCAATTTTATATAACACAGTATGGGTTTTTGTAAAAAATTGGAGCAACTGTCCACAAAAATCAGAATTAGCCCACAAAGAACCTCAAAATCTATCCATAAAAAACAATCCGCACAACAGCATCAATTATCACCTGCTGAACACTGTCAACTGAACTTACAGAAAATTCATTAAAAGGTAGTCATTAAGTTTACCACCATGCATCAAGAATTTTTTGTTTTCTATTTGGATTATTCAACAATTTGAGAAAATCCAAGAGAATATTTTGCTTTTCATTTTTTTTTTCAAAAGTGTTGGCTTCAGAAAAAACACCATAGCCTTGACTGCCCAAAATAAAATAGACTTGACTATCCAAAATAAAATATATAGCACAGCTCAGCAAATTACAAGCAAAGGAAAGCTTAGCTCGCAAGTCAAAGTTGCATTGCTTTTTATCTAACATCACAAACGTAGAACTTTAAATTTTCAGTAAATACTTACCACTAAACAAGTCACACCAGAAAGCTACATTGTTAATTGTTAGAGAGAAACACCTATATATAACTAAATACCAACAATAAAAAACAATCGATTAATCAAAACCTTTTATGATTACTTCAGAACTTAGATTAGACGTCCATTTACAATAATAATGCTGTGAAGTCAAAACAACGAACCTGTGGAAACTCAGAAAAGTATTCCATAAATAGAACACTTGATCACCTACAAAATCAAATATCTTCAATAGGTAATCCTCTGAGATGGTGTGAGGTAACCCATCACTTCGAAAATCCAGAGTACCATTTGCTTTCTGTTCGAGAACATAACAAAAGGCTATTAAATAATTTACTGTACACTATAGAGATTGAAAATGGAATCTGGTTAATCTGTTGTGTGAATAAAAAATGACCTCAAAACCATTTTCTGGTTTGCGTTCATCTGAAACTTCACCACCTGCAGTTCCCAGATTTGCTTGCAAGATAGGATGAAACAACTTTATACCATCCATTCGGGATGCTATCTCAGTCATATCAATAGCTTGGTTAATTGCTTCACTAAGTTTTCGTAGATCTTCAAGCAATGTGTTAAAAGAATCCACCACCGCTTTAACAAGCTTTTCAGGTTTCACATCTACAGAAGCGACTTGAGGCACAGCCTAGTCAATCTCAAAAGCCAACTGTTAATACGTGAAAAAGATAATTTGGAAGGAAATAATAGCAAAAGTAGCTAAAAGCTACAAGTACTTCAATATGACAGAATCACCAAGTTCAAGTTTAAGGAATGAATCAGCAAAAAAGAACAGAACCAGATATCAGGAAGATACTGAAGAATCATACTGTAAATGGAGATTCGAGACCCCAACAGTCTAAACAGGATCTATTAGCTAGATTTTATGGAATATAATCTAATCAGTTATTGAAATCAACACAAAATCAACTTAAGAAATGATTCCTTAAAAGAAATTCCTCGGTACAGATAAACCTAAATACTAGTAAAATTGAACAATCACAACTTGGGTTAACTGCATATATAAACATGACAGATACAGGTTCTGGTGTGCACAAACATGCATACATAAACAGACAAATGCATGCTACCAGCACCAAAAATGCTCATGAATGCAAGAATATTGTCGTCAAGAGACAGTGTACTGAAAGCCTGGTTCAAACCTATTGAAGAAGCAAAGAAGAAAACTGATGTATCATGTTATAAATATGAAGGATTAGACAGAATCATGCCTGACCAAAAGTTAAGATAAAGACTATAGTAAACAAAGATTAAAAATATAAAAACATACTTGATTAGATCCATCAAAACTTCCACCAGTAACATCCTCAATGTTGCCAGAATGACTCAAACAATTCAATTGACCAATAGTATAGAATGATTAGTTTGCAAACAACTATAACAAATCAAAGCCAAAAGAAGAGAAAAGGCTCCAACACAGGTGCGAATGACCAGGATGTCTATATCAGAAACCAGAATTCATGACAGACCTGGATACCTTTGGTGGGGTTGTGTTGGAACCAGCTTTCAGAAGACTGACATGAACACTAACATCAACAAGCACCGCATGAAGTGCATCAAAATGGACAGGGCAATATGAATGTAATCCTACAAGAGCTTTAGGGGGAATACAAAATTCATGGACAGCGGCAGGAGAAGAATCCAAAGAAGCCTGCAACTCAGAACTGCATGTAGGTATTGCAATCAATGTTTGAAATTTGGAAATATCAAACACCCAGGCAAAAAGAATATATATTAGTTTCAATTTACATCAATAAAAGGAGTAAAAACTAGAGAAAAAATTCCATTAACTCACCCACTCTCAGTGATTGGGGCATGCATAAGCTCAAACTTCAAAATAACAGCAGCAGTAGGTAGACCCTACAAGTGAAATGTCATATCAATACACAAGATATGCTATTAAAAAAGTCTAAATAACAATGGTCAAAAGGCACGCATAGTGAAATTTAAAACAATTATAACTGCATCAAAATTTCAGAGTTTTCTTGCTAAATTCTGATTAGAACAATTAGATTAATAAACGTTCGACAAATCAAAATTAATGAGCTGCATTAGATGATTTTTAGAGCTCTCACATTTGCAACCCATCAGCCGTAAAGATTAAAATATGCATCATCTTGCGAATGCTGATACGAAAGACCTTGTCTCAGGAAGTAAAGAAGCCAAGTTTATGACGACTTTTCCAAGATGCGTGCTACCACTTAAGAGATCTTTCTTACAGATATTATGCTAATTTGAATTCTATTTTATCCTCCATTTTTGTTGAGCTCTTTATTTTTCATAATTTCTGCTTTGATTTAAATTTGTTGTCCAAGAAAATAATCCTCCTTGACTATTTCTTGCGGATTCCACATTCTCTTTTGTTTTCAGAAGATAAAAAAATGTTTTGCATCCCAGTGAGAGAGAGAGAGATCAGTACCTCATATTTACCAGGAGATAGGCTGAATGAAGTCAGGACAGATAAAAGAATATCCTGTCTGGCATATTTGATCCTGAAAGGCTGTGTTGAAAAACTATTGTTCCTGTCATCAATCCTCCATACACCATATATATCATCATAGCCTAGATCAGGAGCTGCAGTTCAAACAAACATCATCATTTTTCAGATTTTAGTTCTTATTTCACTATTTAATTGAAGCAAACAATAGCACAATGACAAATCAACAACAAGAAGAAGAGTATCAAAACAATCTATAATTCCACAGAAATCTTAAAATGAAATTTTACAGGAATTTGCAGGTTCAAACAAGAATCAGATGATGCATCACTTATAGTTAATCATGTGATCAAATATGTTAATCACAAAAGGGAAATATTTTCTCCCTATAATGTCTAAGAAAATTACTGAAAAATTGTTTAGTTAAGCACCAATTTGTTACAATAAAACTATAACCACCTTTTTTACTTATTAAAAATATTAAAGGTAAGAGAATAATATAATTAATACAAGTTTTACAAAATTACCTTCATATTGAACAACTCTTGCTGGCGTTCCCAAAAGAGTATATTCGCTGTGTTCCGATCTCAAGCTAATCTTAATTTGATACCATCTAAACAAATCACAAATGCACCCGTTGCATATTCATTAAATAATAAAACAAAAAATTAAAACAGTGAAAAATTACGATGCACGTACCCTTGCTGGAAAAGGTCAAGGTTGTGAAACCTATGAATGTAAACTCCAACCTCTTGAACAGTCTTGAACATGGCCACCGGCTTAACCTTAGCCGAGAGTGATTTTTCATGTGACAATTTCTTTTGAGGTTCACTTTTATGGTTAAAAATAATTAACCGTAGTAAGTGCCAATACATTCCAATACTTGCATCCTCACTTTCTCAATCTAAAATAATTAAATTCAACTTTCTTTATGAACTCCAAATGTTTTTATTACTAAGCACCGAATTCACAACCACGTGGCAAACCACAGAAACAGGCAGTATGTCTCTCTCCTAATATCACAACACTCTATAAGAACAATCACAATCTATGAATCTCTACCAAGAAGAGCTCTGACCTTCAGGAAAAAAGAAAAAAAGAAAAAAAAGGCCCACCGCTGCAAAATGAAAATGCAACATTTAAAAATCATTTCAACATGGTAAGCACGGGAAAGGCTATTCAACATTTTAAAATAAACCAAAGAATTTCAAGTAACTACCGTTCTAATCCCTAAAAAAATCATTTTCATCCTAGATATTATAAAAGACATAATGGTAACACTAACAAGATGCCATTTCATATTTCATAATATCTGCTATTATTTTTTATAAAAAAATTAAAAAATAAAAAAAATGCTGTACTATGACAACAAAGATGAGGCGATGCAATCAAATTTGACATTAAATGAACCAATTACTTATCAAAAGTAGGTCAACGCAGGCTCGCTATAATAAACAGGACTACTAAACAAGGTATTTATTTCGACAACCCCGAATTTCGTTCAAATTAAAATGGATAGCAATAACAGAATGCAAATAACATAAAATCTGCAATGGCGAATCCAGCAAGTAAAAAGAAGGAAAAGAAGCAGAGCAAACCTAGTTTCAGATCTGTAAAATTGCGATTGGGGCAAGATTTAGAAACAGTGTTACGTTAGGTTTTCATTAATGTAACTGGGTGTGAAAGAGAAGAATAAAGATCTTCACGTCGTAAATTGCGGGATTCCGATTTAAGTTTGTTTCCTTTAATATGATTGCAGTCGTTGATTTTACGATGATCTCCTCCCCGTTGCAAGTTATAACGCGTTCAAGTTTCGGTTACGCAAGAGGGACTTTGCGCCAAAAGCATGTCCATAACGCACAAGCAGCCCGATGCTCACACCCGTTTGTCTGTACCAATGGGCTTTTTAAAGGTTAACAAAGAAGATATCGGCCCAATATCAAGAGGACGAATCATCATTCTGTTTTTAATACAAAAGGTCTAAATAGAGGTCAGTTTTGTTTGAGGGCACCAGCCAATAAGATTTACTCCATCTATTCGTGTACATTGATCTAAAATTCTAATAATCAATGCAACCGAATCTTTGTGATCTGATCTCTTCCCTATTATACATATCCATATCCAAAGCTATAGTTACTATTTGTCATTGTGCGACTACATACTATAAATTGTTTTGTTCATTTTTGGGTTAGTGGGGTTAGGGCTAAAGTATGAGTAGGGCTACATACTCATGTGGTTTTGTCGTTGCCTTCATGACCTATTTGCATGTATGCCCACATCTTTTATTTTCAATTTGCACTGGTTGGTCTACAAATTTATTGTCTTTGGTGTGTTCTGGGGGTGGTGGTTGATGAGGCATAGAAGTTAGGTTCAAATTTTGTAATTAAAGAGATAATAAAAATGGAAGTGTGCTCAAATTTCCTCAAAAAAAATATATAATATTGCGAGTATGCGAAGAAATTATAAGACTCAAGAGAGTGCTGCAGTAATTTGTTGAATTAAATCGAACTTGATCAATCATTTTTTGGGTGGTTAGATGACAAAGGGTCACAACACACATACGACACATATATATCACTTCACAATAATTAAAATCGAAAAGTGTTGCTTAATATATCTAAAGACATATCCATTTCTAAAATATAGTAAAAATAACATTTTCACACTTTAATTTTTAAAATAATAATAATATTTTCTCTCCCTTTCACATCATTACAGTAAAAATAACATTTTCTTTTAAAAATTGATATTTTCACTCCCTTTTTCATCATTACAGGAAAAAATAATATTTACATTTTATTTCGTAAATTTAATTATTAAAATAATATCACTTGAGTTCTACTATTTTGTAAAAATAGAACTTATAATTTAATTTTCAATGATATATTATTTAAGTCTTGCTTGATTGAATTTGTAGATAAAAGTGAAATTTTATCAACACAAACAAACAAAAAAAATTAAGTTATATATTTATGAACTTCTACATTCTAGATTTTAATTTCACAAACAGCAAGTACTGAACTAATAAAATTTTAACAAAGAAATTGATAAAAGAATGCAAATATTAGTTTCTAAAATCAAGGAAATGAAAATATTATTTTTATTATACTTTAAACATGAATATGTTATTTATTGAAAATTAAAAAAAAAGTCTTAAATCTAAAAATAGATTTTAAATAATTTAATTTGTACAGTTTCGTGTATTAAACTAATTAATTTTAATAGGTTAAACAATACACAAAATTGTCTCAATTAATTTTAATAGGTTAAACAATACACAAAAATGTCTCAATCTATTAGCTACAAATATATATTTGAATTAAAAAAATAATAGTATTGTACATTTATTTAGTTTAATGACAATGGTCTACATGAGAAGGCATGACATGCCAACTCTTTACCAGTTGGTCAATTTATAGTTACTCAATTTATTAATTATTTGTTTTTGTCGATATTTATTTAGTAAAACAAATAAAAAAAGCCACAACAACAATGTGAGATTCAATCATTATTGATATTGCTGATATTATGGTAGTCAATTTTTTATTTTTTTTTTGGTATACTCAATAGTAAGATTTTTTTTTTAAGTTATTGAAAGATGTTTAAAGTAGTTAATATTCTGATAAAAAATAAGAGGCTTATGTGAAGAAATTTTTCATAGATATATGGTATCCTTAATCTTGAAAATGAGATATCTTACTCGAAATCTTTTACTCTTTAGGAATGTTATTACATCTGTGTCAGGGTATCATGGGATCTAACTTAATAATTTTTACGTCGTTTTACGAAAGGAAGTTCGTACACTCTTGAAACCCTCTGATCCCTGACCTATATACATCTGTAGTAATTAAAAATAAGAATGATTAAAGAGCACAAGAAAATATATAATCAAAAGAATTGTTTGATTATTAGGAGTTACATGTCCAATCATCTGTCAGCATTAGACGTCACGATTGTGATAAACCTACAGTTTTAAGATATAATATGATGTGAGTATTAATGAAATGTGATTGGTATACTGTTTAAAAATAAGAAGATTCCATTATTCTTATTATCTGATGAAAAGTCACACATAAAAAAATGATAACAAAAAATTAAAAAAAAAAACGTGAAGATAAGCAGAGACTTTCGACCTAATGAGAACTTTTAGACTAAAAACTTGAGATATCTCTCTCATAAACAGAAGATCTACGTAAACTTTTTTTTTTCTCTTTTTCATTTTTTTTTAATTTAATTTAAGTATTATAGGGGAATACACTCAGTATCACTTTTACTGTATTACCATCATAGAGGATCCGGATATAATCTTGTAAATTAATACTGAAAAGATTCAGTCATCTGTATCATTTTACATCTCAACAATTAATATAAAATTTAAAATAAAATATTTAAGTATAATCAATAATACATTGATACATTGTGTATAATCCCCAAGACTATGCTATCATTTCCTGCCATGGCATGTGAATAAGATTTTCAATAATTTTTGTAAAATTTGATGTCTTTTTCAAAATAAATAAATAAATAAAAATAAAAGGAATCAAAGATGGGTAATGTGTTGGATTTTTTTTTTTTTGTAATATTGATATAAAAAAAAATTATTTTTAAAAGAAATCACATTGACATGATGGTTTGTTTTATTTTCTGTAATATTGATATAAAACATTTTTTTTTTTTAAAGAAACTTTTCTTTGACATGGCCTTAGTGTGATCAAATCGACTAGATGGGTACAATTAGCCATGGGTCTTGGTCTTCCAAATTCTGGCCAATGCCGTACATGAAATGAGTTGAGATGGTAGGGTGATGCAACAATTGGCATTTGATATAAAGTTAAGTGGCAGCTAGAAAGACAAGACAAAGAGTCCGTCACAACAAAAATCATAGCAGAAAGTAATGGTAGCTGCTCACAACTATCTTGAGGGTAAATATAAAATTAGTCGATGCTTATATTTCTCCTCCAATTATTGGCCAATCTGATACTGAGATGCACAAATTCCAGCGAAACACTTCCATTACTTGATATTCGGATGAAAAGGCAATAATGAAAAAAAAAAAAAAAGAACACGAATTTTAAGAAGGTTTTCATTTTATATTGTTCTTATTTTCAATTTTTTTTTAATTAATTAATAAAAAAAATACCGCATAATCTAAAGATGTCAATTTAGATAAACGAATCGTATTCGTATTGTCAATGAACTTATAATATTTTTTTGTGCTCATCCAAATACGATCCATTTATTAATTGTATCAAGATCCTCAATCCTAATACGATCCATTTATTAATCGTGTCATCTATTGATTAATCGAATCATTTATTTTTTAAATAAATACTATATTACAATATGATTGGATTATTAACTCGATCCAATCTATTCAATCCATTTAATTAATCAATACAAAATTCAATCTATTTAACAAGTTATATATTTAATATCAAATAAATATCAAATATAAATAAATAATTATTTATTTATATATAATTATTTATTTAATTAATCGTGTTTTAAACGAATAAACGAATTCACAATGTCAAATCCGAATTCGACACGATTATTAATCGTGTGACATGAATACGATCCGTTTATTATTCATATCAAAAATTTTAAATTCGAATCCGTTTAATTATATCAAATTCGTGTCGAATAATCGTGTCGTGACCCAAATTACCACCCCTAATATAATCAAAGTGATCTATGAATTTAATTATTTAACACATGTGCAAAACAACTCACACATTAAGAACATGATTATCAAAACTCTTATTAGATAGATATTTAATTTCTGTTATGAATTTGAGTTATCAAAAAAAATTTTATTTAAATATTAAAGATTGGGTCATATTTGAATTATTTTTTTAAATATAAAATTTTTAAGTATTTATTTTTAATTAAATAGATTAAGATTATATATAAAACAAAAATCACGTCTACCAGTTCCAGTTCCAGTTCCATAAGCAGTGAAGTAAAATAGCATGAATATATCTTTCCTTCTTGTAGGGTTTTCTCACTAAGAAAGGACATGATAGAAAATCCTTAAATCTATTTATCCGTTACAAAGATCTGTCATTTTCCCATGGTAGTTTTTGATAATCCAGAACAGAATATATGCTTGAGTCTGAGTTTGGCATTCCATTCCATCCCCCTCCTCCGTTACTCTTGCAGAATAGGATGCTTAATTATTCAAGAGATTAATGCAGGAACAATGGAATCTATTTTATCTGCAATAGTTATTGGATGAAGTACGACATTTCATTTGTCTACATTCCCTTTTTTCTCACTCGTACATCTTACTCTTTTGTAAGTTTTCTGTTTTAAATTCGTAGTAGAAGACAAGGGATGTATAATTGTATGCAATACGCAAAATTATTAGTAATAGAATAAGAAAAGACCTCGAAAGAATTCAACAATTGTGACACTCTATCCACAAGGGATAATTTTAATTTAATTTAATTTTAAAACAGTATAATTTATTCTTTCTTCTTTCTTCAAAATTGTTTATTTATTTGTTTTTAATGAAATAAGCTTGAATGCCAAGATAAATATTCTATTCTATTTTTTATTTGAATTTTAAATATATATGATTTAAAATAAAAAATATCGGATAATAATATGCTTAAAATTTTTATTTTCATATGTCAAAAAATTATTTTCATTCATGCACATAAAGATAAATTGGGTTAATGTGAATTTTTTATTATATTAAATTGAAAAATTCAATACTAGCTGAAGTCATTTTTTTTTTAAAAATAATTAAAATTGAATTAAATGAAATTAAATTTAAAACCGACAATAAAAATTCATATACATAAAAATAAAAAATAAAAAACGATAAGTTTTTTATATGAATAGTGATGTACATAAATTAATAAAATAGAGATCCTTTTTTAAAATAAATTTAATAAATACAAAAACTTTCTCTTGTATCTCTTATAACATTTTGATTTGACCTATATCTAACTTTTCTTTACTATATAAGAGAAAACAATACATAAGTTAGAAAGGAAATAAATACTTTTAATTTTAAAAATATTGATAATTTGTTTTGGTTGAATTTTTTTTTGAAGTAATAATATTTTGTTGCCCACGTTAATTATTTTAAATTTTCTTGAATGAAATTAATAATATGATGTAATTAGAATTTATTTGTATATGATTAGAATTGTAAAAAATAAATATATAATATTTAAAAATATAGGGAGGTTATCGGGATTTATTTGTATATTACCAAAATTTTAAAATATAATTGTATATTATTAAAACTGTAGAGGTTGTTTAATAAAAAATAATTGAGTGCAAGCATGGCAACTTAAAGGACATCTGTCATTTTTAAAAATATATGAGGTGCGTTAATTAAATTTATTATATTTGACATAAAAAATATTTGTAATTACTTTAAAATAAATAGCATGTCAACTTCTACTAACAATTATATTTGTGTACGGATCGATCGTATTTTGTTATATCTTGGTATAATAAAATCTTTAGCCTATATAAGTATGATTTATTTATTAATTTTATTAAAATTTAAAATATAAATATAATTTATTTTTCAAATAAAAAATAACATATAATATAATTAAATACGATTATTAAATTATATTCGCATTATAATATGAATGAACACGATTAAATTCTATTATTTACAATTTAATACAAATAGGATATTTTATATGATGTGATGCAAATTTATTTCGTTTAATCTTAAATTAAAATATAAATTTAATATAATTATAATTATACATATGCTAAAAATATTTAAATAGAATTGTAAATTATTTATAAAATATATATGATAATAAATAATAAATATTTAAACATATAACAAATATAGTCTCATCAAAATGACTCTATTTTATAAAAAATATATATATTAATTTTAAATTTTAAATATTAATTTATTAAGTATATTAAATGAATTCTTGTCTTACACGAATCCAATGCAAATATGATTAGTTAAAGTAATAGTTTTTTATATTAACGAATTGATGAACTCAAACATGAATTTATTTAAGAAATAATTAATCTGAATATAATTATTTATTATTTATATCAATTTTTTAATAAAAAGATAATAATAATTATTATTAAATAATCGGTAAATTAAATTATCACCTTACTTTGAACTCATAATCATTCAATACTAAATAAAATTGTAAAATATTTAAAAGACCTCTTTAATTTCACATCACAAAAAAATATTTATTATATTATTTTTTAAATTATTGATATTTTGTGGCCATCAATACACCTCAATTTTTTCGTTGTAGTTGTAGGAGATGTCTTTTCTTATAATCTTTATCTGCTCAAAACCGTGAAGGGGAAAGAAAAAGAAAACACAAGTAGATTTAAAATATGTAGATTTTGTCTGCAAACTCTATATATACAACAACCTGTGGAAAACTCCGAGTAACAGAATGGACCATTAACAAGCTGCATGTGTTGTTGCTTGAAGAATTTGGGCCACTACCAATTCCACTGTATATGTAACAATGGACTCTATTCGTTTCTGGCATATCGAGCTAGCGTTGTTGCAGCCAGAATTAATGATTGCCATTTTACCAGTATTTGATAATATATATATATATACACGAAAAAAAAATTTAACCTACCAAATTGAGAATAGGTATAAAATAATTATTGAATTCAAAAGATAATTTAAATAAAATTTACTGTTTAATACTTTTGATATTTTAACAAAAATTACTTACCTCAGTTCGAACCACCAAATCATGCCTAAGGATTTATTATATATATATATATATATATATATAATCAGTAAAAAAATATTTATAAAACGGATTCAAATAAAATTTTGTCAAGTGTATGTATATAAAGATTATCAATGGAAACAACAATATTCTTGGGCCATTAATATTGTCTGATCTCTTTAAATTATTTAATAAATTCTTCTCAAGACAAAGTATCTGGTATGATTAATCGCCACTAGATACAGTACCAGTTTAATTGTTAATTTACATCTTTGACCCGCAGTATTAATTAATTTTATAAAGGATTAGAATTATGCTATATTAGACACGATCTCCAAACAAGGAGAAGAAGAAAGAATCTTCGCCCACTTGTAATTAGACACGATCTCCAAACTAGGAGAAGAAGAAAGAATCTTCGCCCACTTGTAAATATTTTCAATGAGAGGAATAAATTTAAAATTATATAGTTAAGTGTACGATTTTAAATTTAATTTTTTAAATATATTTATAATTTAAATAGAAGGTGGTTACAATATATTGTTGTGTTAGTCTTTTTTTTAAAATTAATCGAAATACGTATAAATTTATTCGAATATTTAATAAAAAAAAAATCTTCAACTCTTTAACGAAAGAATGGGAAGATTGTTTTTTACACTATTAAACTAAGAGAGTAAGAGAAGAAGTATGAAAATATGCAGACAGATAGAACAAGATTCTAACATAAATTTTGTTTTTATTATAATTTTATTTTGGCCACTCCCCTCGGAAAATATACCATATACTGCTGCTACTTTCATGCTTCATTAGATTAAATTGTATTTTCAATATTTTGGCCTAGCTTGAGATTTCGTTTGTTCTAAAATATCAGAAACTCGTCCTTAAAAGTCTTGCCAACATCATTCTCTTGCATCACAATGGTCAGAAAATTTTCAATTTCGTGTTGTTTTCAAACTGTATGTAGAGGGAAAAAGGGCACCAACTGCGCAAATTAAAAAGTTGTGGGAAATAGCGGACTGTATCTTCTTCTTACCCTTGGCCTTTGCCTTTGATGAAGTGACGGTCAAACCTATTTCTAAATCTTTTATTTCTTTTTTTCTATAGCCTTTTCCAAAATTCACAGCCGTTATCATATAAAATACATGATGGCCAAACTAATGGATGGACGAAACGAATTCCTGAAAAAATATATTTGGGGACACAGAGAATACTATACATTACCACCATGAATGGTTCAGAAAGAAAACTGATAATGATTCTAACTTAAAACCCCAAGTCTTATCACTATATATAGTGGAGATACGGCTCCTTTTGTTTCTACCATATCTTGAGATTATAATACCTAAAAACCAAGACCCCCCCAAAACCCAACACTACTGCCATTCAGTCCATTGACTTAACAGTCACAAACCTCATTTATTTTTGGCACTTCCTATCTTTTTGCATTAAGAACTGAGAAAGAAAGAGAGATGGCAAGAGAGATGCAAAAGAGTAGCATGTTTATCGAACAACAAGACCCTGAAGCATATGATCAGAACGGTGATATCCGTAAAAACTTTCTCGACGATGATGGTCGCCAGAAAAGAACTGGTAATATATTTGTTTCTATCTGTTTGTTTGGTTCACGGGAATGTTTTTTACTCTCTGTTTCCTTGTAATATGATTATAAATTTGATTTTGATTTTGGTTTGATTCAGGAACTTGGGTTACTGCAAGTGCTCATATTATCACTGCTGTGATTGGTTCTGGAGTGCTATCTTTGGCATGGGCCGTAGCTCAGCTTGGCTGGGTAGCTGGGCCAGTAGTTCTCATGGCTTTCTCATTCATCACGTATTTTGCTTCCACTTTGCTCGCCGATTGTTACAGGTCTCCTGATCCTGTTACCGGAAAGAGAAACTATACTTACATGGATGTTGTCAGAGCTAACCTCGGTGGGAAAATGATTCGGAACTCTTTTCCTTTTCTTTATTTTTTTCCTAGAATCATAAGGTCAAAAGTTTAAAGGGTATTGGAATGGCTAATCGCTTTTTGCTTGTGTTTTACTGTTTTTAGGAGGTCGGAAAGTTCAGCTATGTGGACTGGCTCAGTATGGAAATCTTGTTGGAATTACGATTGGTTATACCATCACTACATCTATCAGCATGGTGTAAGTCTACAGTAACCACGACTCTGTCGTGAAGTTTCAGAATTTCCTAGATAATTCATTTACCGAAGCCTAGCAAATTGTTCTAATCAATTCTTCTAATTATTGGTTATCAGGGCAGTTAAAAGGTCAAACTGTTTCCACAAACATGGACATCATGTGAAATGTCACACATCAAACAATCCATTCATGATCATATTTGCCTGCATCCAGATTGTTCTTAGCCAAATACCAAACTTTCATAATCTCTCATGGCTCTCAATTCTCGCAGCAGTTATGTCCTTTACTTATTCCTCCATAGGTCTCGGCCTCTCCATAGCCAAAGCGGCAGGTAAAAGAAACAGAAAAATGAAACCCCATATCACGAAAAGAGCACAGATTCAATCCCCCTTTCTCTTTCCCTTTTCTTTGTTAAATCGTTTTCCTATTTAATCTTATTCTGAGGCAAGAGGTTCACTTGCATGAGTTTTGTGAAGGTGGGGGACATGCAAGGACAAGCTTAACTGGTGTGACAGTAGGGGTAGACGTGTCAGCATCAGAGAAGGTTTGGAGAGCATTTCAGGCAATCGGCGACATTGCTTTTGCTTATGCGTATTCTACGGTGCTAATCGAAATTCAGGCAAGCCCAAAATCTCAAATAACTTTTCTTTTTATATCTGTATTAGTATATGAATGGATGATCATATGTTCCATCTTTTTTATGCATAGTACAAATAAAGTAACACATACGTACATGCATATAGGTCTTAGTTGATTTTTGTCCGAACGAAAAACTCTCAAAACATAATCATGTGATCCATGGTCGAAAGTTGAAAGGTGTGCGTCATTCATTGACAACATAGCGTGTACCTCAAAATTCATTTTTGTCAGGTGTCACCTAATATTTGATAAGGTGTCTGGATTGAAAACTTAGTCATACTATAGTCAAAATAATTTATAAAATTGTAAGACAGTCCACATAATGGTTTAATCCCTGTTGAAATTAATGCCTAAGCCTTAGATTAATTAATAACATACTACGATTTTTGAAAAGGAGCATCGAGGCAACCTTTTGGGTGGGCCAGTGTCCTGAAATCCAGTGTCTCATACCGCCCTAATCATTTGAGCAAGTTGCTCATTCGAAATTGAGTTCTTCCTTTCAGTGGTCCTAAAAAAGTGAGAAAAAAACATCCTGTGTGTCATAAATTTGACTAGAGAATACAAGGGGTATTTGTTGTCCAAAACTATAACGTCTCTCTTACCGAGCGAGTCACGTCTTCGTAGAATCAATTTTAGAAATGGAACCCACTGGGTTCAGCCGTGCCGGACTTTAAACTCGACCCTGAGTCAATAGAGACAAATAAATTATTAAGCTAGAAAAAAGATGAATTTGAAACTCCATGGATTGATTGCAGGACACACTGAAATCAAGTCCCCCAGAAAACAAATCCATGAAGAGGGCAAGTGCGGTTGGTGTTTCAACTACCACTTTGTTCTACGTACTGTGTGGCTGCATTGGTTATTTGGCATTTGGAAATGATGCACCTGGAAACTTCCTCACTGGTTTTGGATTCTATGAGCCTTTCTGGTTAATCGACGTAGCAAACATCTGCATTGCCATCCACCTCATTGGTGCTTACCAGGTAAACCATCTCATGTATAGCAGCAATTAAGTTGATATGTTATTTCAATTTCTAAAATAAAGAACGCACTCAGGTCTTCTGCCAGCCGATATATGGATTCGTGGAGAAGTGGTGCAACGAACGCTGGCCAGAAAACAAGTTCATAACAAGCGAGCATGGTATTAGCATTCCATGCTACGGCGTTTATTACATCAATTTCTTCAGGTTGGTGTGGAGAACAGTATACGTTATTTTGACGGCTGTGCTAGCCATGATATTCCCATTCTTCAATGATTTCGTCGGTCTGATCGGGGCAGCTTCTTTTTGGCCGTTAACGGTTTATTTCCCCGTAGAAATGTACATTGCGCGGTCGAAGATGAAAAAATACTCCGCCACGTGGATGTGGCTGAAAATATTAAGCTGGGCTTGCTTAATCATATCACTAATCGCCCTTGCTGGATCTGTTCAGGGCCTGATCCAGAGTCTGAAGACCTACAAGCCCTTCCAAGCTGAGCTATAAGCCCGTAGTGTAATTTCCATCTAAGAGAGATGTAATATTTTTAATATATAAATAATTACATGGGTTTGTAATTTGTTCCCTTCAATCACTTGTTAAAGGGAGCAACCGTTGTCAGCCAGTGGCACTGAAGATTTAAGCATCCAACCTCACAATAGGGTTTATTTGCTAACCAAATTTTCTAAGTGCTTGTCTATCCAGTACATGGATATTATGGAATGAAATGATAATGCTTTTGGGGAATTTACCTCAATTAACAAATAAGCTCCGGAAATTCAAATAAAAATGGGAAGTATTGGTGTAAGATCATACGATGCGCTAAAAGAATTCAGATGAGCAACCGTATGCACACAATGCGACAAGTCAGCGAGCGATAAAATCTTCTCCCTTGCTCTTGATTAAAAGTTCATCAAGTACACGTGTAAATTAGTCAAAAGATTTTCCTTCTCCAGCTTCTCTGGGAACTAAATTTCATCAGTCGTCAGTTGAGATGGAAGGGGAATACTTTCTGCGCAAGGGATTATTGAATCTGGATAAAGTTAAAATCTGTCCCAGTCTTAGTTCAAGTAAATTTCCCGATATCCAGATATCTGCAAAAACAAAAATTCTGGCAATCTCTGCTCCTTGCAATCTTAGCTGAGGTATTAGGTTTCAACAGAGCACCATATTTTACGAATTCCAACATAGCTATAAAGTGAGAAAATTAATCATAGACCACTTTTGTAACATGTTTAGCAGTTAGTCTGCCTTGTGATTCCAGAAGATATATCTTCATACGCTGATGGTTGAATGATAAGAGAATACCTTAACAAGAAGTTCAAGAAGACTCTCTCTCACTCATTACAAATGCTTGAATGAGACTCTGTGCGGCGTGAGTTTGTTCAGGCATCCCGGATATAATAATTGCAGTTTCTGTTGCTCCAGGCTTGGGCTCAGTAATTGTAATTTTTGCATCGGAAATCTGAAATAGTACTAGCCATTAGGATTTGTTAAGATATTGAGCAAGGGCACTCACAGTGAAAGAAATTACTAACCAATAAACAATTTGTAATCCGACTGGGAAAAAAAATTATGGATAAACAGTACACACTGAAATAGGAAACTAAGCTGATTATCATGCGCGGGAGAAAATACAGTTATCAGGGCCTGAATAACAAGTGGTATGCAAACCAGAAACCAAACTGTAGGAAAACTTTCACGAAACTAATATTCATCGTTCCCAAGGAAGAAACAAAAACAAAATTGGCAACTCTGGGAAAATCCAGATTCCAAGCCATTCAAGGATAGTATTTCAAACCTTCTACTAAGAAAAAACTCCTTTTTCCAATAACATCGGGGTGGGTGAACAGAAGAGGATGTACCTGACGAATTTGTTTAAGACAAGCATCATCTTCTCCTTGAATGACAGGAACAAGAGAACGAGGAACGACAACCTCAACAGTAGTGCTTGTAATAAGAGCCGGTTGGTTTCCTCTACATTTGAAGAAAAGAGGAGGAGATAAATAAAAAAGGAAAAAGCGATAAAGCCAATTAATAACATGAAACCCGTGATGGGATCAAATACAAAAGAATTAAAAACATATACCCTCCGATGCCAGAAACTCTTCTATGAGGGGGTCCAGCAAAATCTGGAAAACATATTGGACCACCAACTTCCGCAAGTCCCTATAAACAAGTACAGACAACAAGCAACTGGCTCAGTAGCTGGCATGAAAGGTTGCGTGTATGCTTATTTAGTACCAATACTGCTATTATGAGTGCTTTTTTAATTCAACTGTGTCAACTATTAGCTCATCTACCAACATACAATAATCCAAAGGCAAAATTAGCACATGTACAATGGTAACAAATCAATACCTCAGTACCCCAGGGTTTTCTTTCAGACATATGTGGGGGCATTCCTGGTCTATGAATATGATGCATAAAAAACGAATGATCACCATGGGAATGAAGACCACCCTGTGGCGGTGGACCACTGATAGCATCATACTTGTGAAATGCTGGGCCAAAATTAGAATACCTTCCTGGAGGTGAGAGTTCCCTCCTTCCCACATACGATGGGAATAGGGGCGCCTGATCCAGAAAGGAATGGTTTAAAGGATGGTTGATAGAAGGGAATGAATCTCGGAAAAAATGATGTCGTAACCTGGTTGTTATCTGCAAAAGAGCTTCTTGAACTGCTTCAAATTCTCCATTGATCTATCAGCACAGAGACCACGTAACCAACAAACACAATCAGCAAATTAAGTTTCTGAAAAGATAAACTTCGAACAATATAAAGCAGGCCTGAATACAAGCAAAGGTATCACATATACTAACATGATACCATACTGAGAAAACAAGAAAAAAATTTGTATCTGCAACCACCTCAAAGGGGGAAATGCATATGCACCTGAACAACTTCTTCATTTTCTGAAGCACAATTAGGAATCTGATCCTTTCCCAATATACGAATATAAGCCCCAGACAATTTCCTCATCTCAGTAATGATAGCACCACCCCTGCCAAGGAGACAGCCAATTTGGTTAGAGGCTACAAGAAGCCTTGCTGTCACAGTATGCTCCCTGTTATCAGGCATAGCCCTAAATATTCTGGTCTGCACACGAAGAACAGCATCTTGTGGAGGCGATATCCTGTCATCTGGGTGCTGCAACGGTTTATATGTTGTCAGCATGGTAAATATTGGACTAAAATACTAAATAATCATGCAATAGAAGATTAAAAACCTAATTTTATATCATTTCTAGCAAGTTCAAAAATCAAATCTTACTGCTGGACCAGATATGACAATGATGCGGTCCTCTACATTAGAAACAGCTTCCAGAACTTTGATATCACAGCCTGTCTCTTGCTTAAGCATCCGTATTATTGCTCCTCCCTTTCCAATGACACCTCCAACTCTCTCGTCACGACACAAAAGGCGGAATGTCAGGATTTCCTCAGAGTGTTTCAGTCGGCCAGGGATACCACTTTCATGAAATTTAGAAATCAAAGGGTGAATGGCTGAAGGGGAATCAATGACATCCCGGTGCCCAGCAGTATGAGAGGCTCCTTGAAAACTTACGGAATGGTCTGGTTGGGTGTGTGACTGCCCAGTTGGGTTGTCAGGGAAAGATACATGATCCCTAGGTTGATTATACAAAAGTAGTTGAGAAATTGATTGAAGAGCTCTCCTAACTGTATCAACATCTCCCACGATCTGCGACATAATTATAGCACGAAATGGGTAAATGATATTTTATTAATAATATGAACCAAATGATTTTTTTTATGTCAATATCTAGCATTGATGATACAGAGTAAATAGAATTTGATATGTGTCACCTGAACTATTTCATCAGAGGATGATGCACAGGTAGGAAGTTTCTCTCTAGGAAGAACCCGAATCTGTGCACCACTTTCAGCTGACATTTGCTTGATTATGTTACCACCCTTTCCCAAAAGGTATCCAACTTGGCTTGAAAGCACAAGTAACCTCAAGTGAAACATTGAAGACTTATTATTTTCCCCATCAGCTCCATTTATCTCTGATTCTGCTTCAACAATTCTTTCAAAAACAAGTAAAAGAGCCTTCTGCACATGTGAAATTAACTTTTCAGAATTTAATCCATCCACAAGAACAGATTCCTTGTCTACATCATTCCTAGCATCTTCCATTCTAGTATCACTCACATTTGCCACATTGACCTCTTCACCGCCACCATCATTGCTCTGATCAACACTGGCTTCAGGGTTTTCAGAAGTTTCCTTTATGCTATCTGAGTTTTCCTTTTCATTATCAGAAGTTTCCCTTTTACGATCAGAAGTTTCCTTTTTATTATCTGAAGTTTCAATGACAATTACTCTCTCATCAGAAACAAGAACAGTCTCATCAACTCTGATATTCACACCGGTTTCTTGAGAAATTTGTGACATGATTTCTCCGTCTTTTCCAATAGTGCCATTTATTTTGGAAACCTGACAGAGAATACGGAATATTATACCATCAGGAGAGAAGTTCATAGACTCATCCTGTGAATAATTACCCGCTAGCTTTTGCAATTTTCCTTTTCCATTTTGCTCTGCATGGTTGTCAACATACGGTCTTTTAGAAGGTGTCAAAGGAACGGACATGTTTACAGGATCATGCGAGCTTGTTAACCTCAAATGCCAGGCTGCTGGAGGACAATAAACACAAAAGAAGTGAAATTAAAAAGCAGTCATAATCAAGAATTTCAAATGGACGAAGCACTTTCAAGTTCCAGCACAGCTTGTCGGTTCTTTCTTCTCCATGGGATCATAACACGACCTTCTCTCTTCTTCTCAATTCTTACCGTTTCTTTATATTCTTTTTTAAAATTATCCTAGCTCCTTCATAAATAACAAAACACCACTCAACCGCCTTGACCAACCAAATTTTCTATCTAATAGTGAAGTTTCGTTATACTGAAATAACATATATATAGTATATAAACCAGACCACTCAACAATTTTCAAAATGAACACTATGTTTCCACCCTGCAGCCCAGCAAATTCAACGTTAGTGTTGCATTTGAAAAAAGGTAAACCATAAAAAAAAATAAAAATTTTAAAATATTTCCTTTTATGTTGGGCAATATCTTGGCAGTCAGTAGCAAAAAACAGTAAAATTCTCTCGTTTTTTGCTTGGTAGGCGTGGAAAATCAGAATACAAAATCATCATCAGCTTAAACTCCCGTTTTCTTGCTTAGAAAATGTAAACGGTGACAAAAAATAAATTCCCGATATAAAATCACACTACTGCGATTATTTCGTAAGCAGCTCGCACTTTTGATTTTATTTAAAAAAAATAATCATTTTTGACATTTGACTCTCGCTAGTCGCTACCCTGCATTCAGTTTCCTCGACTAACAAACTGATGGAGAAATTACAATGTAACTTTACAAAAAAAGCAAATAAAAACCTGAATGATAATGAGAATATACCCACACACTTACGAGCTAATCAAATTATGAAGGAGACGACCAATTCAATTTCTCGTACTTTTCAGTTGAATTTCTGGTATTCTCGAGTGGATGCGAAGCACTCGAAATTACCGTGACGTCTTTGTGCACACGAAGAAGAAATGTCTCGATTGAGGTACATCATGCACCTGCATCTAGGTTTTTATAGACATGTTCGGGTGTTTTTTCTGAGACATAAATCGGGTCGGGTATTGCCCGTTAGCTCACTAACGGTTCACTTGACGAAGCCAATGTTCTGATGTGTTAGGTTTTATGATCAAAGGATCAATTGAAGTTTCGTTAATTTGGCCTTTGATTAATATTATTGTACAGAAATATTTTATTAAATTTTACATTTTAAAATAAGAATAATAAAGTATTTTATTAATATTAGTTACCTGTCTTATGTTTTTTGTCAAAGTTGGTGGGATGGCTGACTTTATCATCGGAGCAAGTGTGCGTATGTAAAAAAATTTTCAGCGGATCATGCGTCCTTTTCTCCATTCCAATAGATTAGGTGTATTGTGCCGTTACCCCACAGACAAATTTGTTTTTGTTAATAAGTTTATATCAATCAATCCAATATTAATTAATATGTAATAGATAGATTTCTATTCGAAATTCGATCTTTTGTTCAAAAACAAAATATTTCAAATGCTTTTAAAATTTTTTACTCCTATTAGATATTGAGAATAAATAAATTTTAGATATTCTATTAATTGAATTAAAAAATATTAGTGAAAGAATTATCCGTGGATCCTTCTCGCGATAAATTAAGAATGATCCAGTTGATGAGGTACGAAGGTAAGATAACTGTTTGTCGGACGACATTTATTATATTGGAGAATAATTATAAGGGTGACTGTTTCTGACAAAACTTTACCTCCTAAGCTTACAAAGAAAGTAAACACCTTCGCAGTGACACCGGAAGAGATTCCCAGAGAAAAAACTCTGATGTCTAAGTCAAAAAATGGATGGAAGAATAAAAGGTGTTTTCAATAAAGGTAACAAGAAAAGATCGAAAATGACCAAAAATGAGAGAAGAATCTGTGAAAATTACCCAACGGAGACAATGAAGGCAAACCGGTGAAAAATTAGGCTGTCGGATCTCTCTAAATCTCTAAGTGTGGCTTGAGTGTTTCCAAGATCAACCCTCTAACTCACAAGTAATCGAAAGTTCAATCCTCATACCATTGAAGAAGTCTGATTTATATATATCCCTTTCTTGAACAGTGATGTGACTTAGCATCGGAGTATGGGAAGGATATGATGTCTGTCATAGGGCAATGTACAGCCGAAATTCATTAATGGGGCTATCACATCACCTGAAAATAGTCAGAGGATGGGACGGGTGCTTTTAGTGGGTCAGCTGTTATCAATTATTCCCATTTTTGAGTAAGAGGGGCACGTGTCCATTGATACCTTGATCAGAAATTGCCTGAGAGCAAGCTAAAGAAAAAATTCTAGCCTAGGACAATTTTCCTGAGAAGCTATCCTGATTCCTGAGTTGGCGGATGACTGTAAGCTCTAAGTTTCAGATACTTGAGATGCGTTATTGATAACAGTGGAGAATCCTAAGAAAGCACTTTGTCTTCTTGACTTCTGAGATGTTTGGAATTTTAAGACGATTATAATTCTCTGGGTCGCAGGTTGCCTGGAACGGATATCATCAGGGATGTTAGAACCCCTGGGCCAGGAGACATCTGGGATAGAGTATACCTGAGATAGAAGTACCCTGAAATTATCCCTGATCTCTTATCACATGTCTTGTTGATTAAGTGTCCACATATTATCTCAGTTTTTTTTCCTAAAAACAGAAAATAACACTTTATCAATTTTTTTTTAGATTTTTTAAAAATATTTTCTTAGATCACTTTGCAAAACCATTGCTTCCTCTCTAAATCTATTAATTTCCTTGTTATCTGCAAATTATTTACTTTAAACGTTTTAAACCTTTTCATTCTCTCTCTCTCTCTCTAAGTTCCTGAATTAGGATTTTCTAAGAATTGTATTAGCTCATCCACGCCTTTTATGTATATAATATCTAATTGCTAACTATGGACACAATTTTCATTGTTCAAATATCTCTACGTGCGTTGGTAGATTTCTCATTATTGGTGTTGTTGTGCATACAACTATTATTTTTGTTAGATTGTGTTTGTAGGCATTGTGATTAGAGCTGTCAAAATGGATTTGGTCTGACAGGTTGGTCCATTTAACCTACAAAATAAACGGATTAGGGTCAATAATTTTTGACCTACAAGTTAAACGGATCGGTCCGTTTAATCCGCGGATAAAAAGGTTCAAACTCGTTTAATCCGCGGGTTAAACAGGTCGGCCCGATTATATTAATTAAATATTTAAAAAATTAAATCAAAAATATTTGTTTTTATATATTTATAGTATTTTTATTTTATTATTATTATTATTTAAAAATTTTAATTATTATTTATTTATTTATTTAATATAAATGGGCTGATCCGTTTAATTCGTTAATTCGACGGGTTGAGTTAAGATTGAAGATATCAATTCATTTATTAAACGGGTTAACCGAATTCAATCCATTTAAATACTTGATTCAAAACGACTCAAAATAATTAAGCCGGATCTAATCCGTTTGACAATTGTGATACTTTTCTTTTAACCTTTTAAAGAAGAAAGAATTGGATTTAGAATTTTATTGGCCCAAGCCCTTGTTTATTATTTAATTAATGACTAACTGATCAAATTTGAAATTGTTGATGTTTATAATAATGGTCATAACTCATTTCGATTAAACTTCCTTCTTATTAATCTATAAATTTTTCTCAAAAACAAGAAGAAAATGATTCTATTCTCAAACCAATAATCAATATGATATATTCATTTTTCTTTTCAAGTGAGGAAACCTTAGAACCAAAAAAATAGTAAGATTTATTGTCATCAAAAATATCTATATAATTTAAACGATACAATAAAAGACTTTTCAATTTTTTTAATAAATAATTTATATATAGGATTCTATTCTTCTCACGATTAAAAATTAATGATTGATTATGTTTATAATGATTTTAAATTTTTATTTATAATAATTAATTATATATGATTGTGTTTTCACTTTTTCAGTCATTTAGGATATAATTTTTGGATGTATACATCTAAAATTATCATGATCATGTTGGTTATATTGTACAATATTTCAAGCATGTTAGAACTTAATAATTATATAAATACTTGCATTAAATTTGGACAAAAAAATTTGCATTAATGTATGAAATAAAGTGATATTAGAGTGCATAAAAATCTTTTTGAAAAAATTGCACAAATGTATGTAGAAAGGATTTGATGGTAGAGAAAATATTTGCAATTTTTTAATTTAATATTTTAATTTATTATTTTTTATGCATTTACTGCTATGAACTCAAGCCAGTGTATAAAGTTGCCATAAAAAATAATTTATATAATTAATAGTGTAAAATTAGTATGATAAGTTTAAAACTAATGATAATCAATAGGACAATATTTTTTTCTATTTATTTTTGAAAAATGTTCGATATCAAACTTTTGAGCAAAATTTACAAATTGTAATAACTGAGTACATTTACAATTTACTAGCAAATTTTAAATATGAGTATAGTTTTATAGTCGGTTTTTGTTACATAGATTAGATAAATTTCTATTTAAAAATTTAATCATACAGGCTAATATCATATTATTATATAATTATCATATTTTTTATGATATAATTGTCATATTTTTTATTCAAAGGAAAGAAAATAAATTATATAACACATGTGACAATAATCAATAATATTAGTCATATCAAATGTTTCAACTTAAAATGCATTATAAATGAAGTAACACATGTGAGTTAGTGTAAATTTTTATAATTTTAAAAGTTATTTATTGGATCTTTCCATTATCCAATCTGGTTTGAAATTTATTTTAAAATTAAAAATTTGAGATAGGTAATATTACTTGTATCAGTTTATTTATAAAAATTTAAAAATTACAACATCTTATAATTCATAGAAATTTTTATCATATATATATATATTATTTAAATTATATTTAAAGGTTTGTTTGGTATTATAATATGATAATTTTTTAGTCACAATATAGATATTATAAATATTCAAATATATTTATCTATCAAAATTTATATGTTATCAAATATTTCTTTTAGTTTTGTTTTCAAACTCCAGTAAAATTATTATATTACCAAACAAATCTTTAATTGATTTATTCACATCGCATGGCATGAAGAAAAGACGTATAGGAGAATCCAGCATGGACAAATACTCTTGATGAATGCCTACATATTTCTGAAGTTTCCACGAAGCATCTGCTTCTGTTTTTCTCAATAAATTCCAGAATCTTTGGCAATAACCTTAATTTGTGTTAAGTAATAAGACTATAGTCTTAACAGAAAGCTTTATTTAATTTTGAACGTTGATCATATAACACTTGAGTTCCCCTATATAATCTACATCAACAAACATGATATAACGTCAATTTCAATTCACTTTCTTGTTCGGAATTTATGCCCCGTTTACCATCAAACTCATTCGGGCACTAAACCCAAATTTATAATGCTCAAAATATTGACAAATTCTATAGCAACGACAAAGACGGCTTTTTATGACTTAAGAAAAAGAAGACGAGAAGTTAGAAAAGGACACAAGCAATTGGCAAATATGGAGAATAATAATGTTAGTCAAAATTCCAAAGCTAAAATTTAATTTTCTTAACATATAAGATAGAACCAATGGATCATTTTAAACTTTATTCGTATTAATTTAAGTTATCTAACTTGCTTTGGAATATGAAATCAAGAATATAATGCAAATGGTTACATGGTTGGTTCAATTTGGCGTAGGAGAAAATCTCGTCCAACTCGGGCATCATTGCCTTTTTGAGAAAATCTTTATTTCCAAATACCCAAGTGGTAATAACTTCCAAGTCGCTAACTTTTGTAATCTATAGATTAAGGATATAAGTTTATCCATTTATATCATATAAGACCTAGAATAAGGTTAAAACAACTTAAATATCCTTTGGTATTATTATTAAGCACTTATTTGATATAATTTCTTAGAAATTTTTCTTTAACATCAAAAAATATTTTGAAATTCCTTATATTCATTTTAATATAGTTAAAAAAATTTTTTAAAAAAATTTTAATTATAGGAGAAAAAACTTAAATTTTGGATTTTTGGAGAGTAGTCTTCTTTTGACTCTTTAATTTTTTTAGATTAAATTACTTAAAATATACTTATATATTTTAAAATTTTTACTTCATTTGTCTTATATACAAATAATAAAAAATTTACTTTATTTGTTATTAACATCATCTAAAAAAATTAAATTAAATTTTGAAAAAAAAATACATGGTCATTATCTACCCAAATAATGATAAGATAGATTACCTAAAACTATGAGATTATATGATCAAAAGTTGATTAAACATAAAAATTTATTAATCATCCCATAACTTTTATAAATTACTGTTATCTAATTATTTAATCTTAAAATATTTTATTATCATCTTTATTTATTATCTCTTTTAAAATTTTAGTTGAGGGAAAGATTTGATTAATTAAGAAGAGAGTGAATATCTTAAATATCCTATTTTATCTTGATTAAAATTTGATTAAATTAACTAAGAACGAAAATAAAAATTCTAGTTATCCTATCTCATCTCAATTATTCTTTAATTAATGAAAATTTTAATTAAGTAAAAAGAAGAGAAACTATCATAAATGTCCTATTTTAATATCGATCAATTGTTAAAAAAATTAATTAACTAAAAAAAAGTAAATATTCTAAATATCTTACCTTAATTTAGGTAATATTTAACTAATGAAAAAAATTTTAATTAACTCAAAAATAAGACTAGACATATTAAACATCGTATCTTATCGCAAACCAATTTTAATGAACTAAATTTATTAATCACCTCATAACTTTTATAAATTACTGTTATCTAATTATCTAATCTTAAAATATTTTATTATCATCTTTATTTATTATCTCTTTTAAAATTTTAGTTGAGGGAAAGATTTGATTAAT
>JAVXUL010000002.1:5429762-5453616 GCA_035590515.1 Trichilia minutiflora | reverse complement strand
TTAATGTGTGATAACATGTGTTAGTGTGTTGGAAATGTGTTTGACACATTTGGTGTGTTGCAAATGAATGCAAAATGGTGCAATAGTGTCCATAATGAGCATTTTTGAAAAAGTTTGTGTTTGATTTTGTTCAAATTTGTTTTTCTTGGTTATGGACATGTTTACATGTATTATACATGTTAATGGATGTGTTGGGAAGTGTTGGAAATGATTTAGAAGTGTTTGGGTTTGAGAAAATGTTGAGAAAATTTGAAAAACTTGAAAAAAGCCAAAACAGGGCAACTCTCGGATGTAGGGGCACCTGGTGGGCGCCGCACGCGCGAGTATGCCACACGCGTCAGCCCGCATGATAGAATACATAGGTAATCATTAGTGATCCTAGGATGTTAGAATGGTTCTTAGCAGCTTTCAGTACTTATACATAAAAGCCAGTTACAAATTCATTCCCTCTACATTAATTTATTTGGCTCTTTCTTTTCCTTTCACGGGCAAAAACTTCGTGCATTTTCCAAATTTCTACATCTAATGCTCCGTATTTATCCACTCTCTTTGGTAATAGCTCTTCCCAAATTGTTATTGTTCTACCTCAGTTGTCAGCTAGCTTCACGGTACAAGGATAAGAGTAACAATAATGTTTCAGAATGCTTTCTTTCGTAATCTTGGTCAATCTTGGCGAGCTATTTCTGCTTTTCTCATGGTTAATTAATTTGTCTTAAAGCATCTTAATTTCTCATCATTTGTGGATGTACATATTCAATCTTTATATGCATGTTCTATAATGAATCATTTCCATTTTGTATACTTATAGACTCCATCGTCGCTATTGCTTCTTTTTAATGGTTGTTATGGTATATGCGGTGTAATTATGGTATCAAATTATGCAAGAAACAGGATGGTTAACAGAAAATTTTGCTTCTTGAGTAATTTTGAAGGCACCTGCCTCTTAGCTACAATAAACATTCTTTTTTCAAAAATTATATTTTATTCATGACCCAATCAAAAGATTACAATACCGTTAATGCCTCGTTATACTTGTATTTGTGTTGTGCGTTGAGAAACCAAAACAAATACACGAGATTTTGTTTTCTAAAATTTAAAAATTATGAAAACGTTTTTTTTAATTTTTTTTAATAACGTTTAAGATTACAATACCATTCCACCGTATACTTTGAACATTGTTCGGAATTTTTCCTCCCTCCGATAAGCACAGAACAAAACCATATTTATGGAACGTATTAATTGATAGCCAAAAAATATTCCTCTGGAATATTAATTTCTTTATGACCTTTCAGTTGAAAGGAGTGTTCATGTCCTTGTTTTAAAGAGTATTTGAGGGGTTTGAGCTTATGAGTTTTGGCTTCTTGTTCTAGCAGTTGGGTATATTGTTGTTTTAATTTGTTTCTTCTTTGTTGCGATTGAAGCTTTAACTAAAGCATTTTCTCTTTTATGTTTCATTCGACCTGAATTTTTTAATAGAGAATTTCACTTTCAGAATCATGTTCTCAGATTTTACCAATTGAATTGACGAGTACTGATATGTTTATTTTATTTTTTATTTTTTATATTTAAATATTTTATTTTATTTTATTTTATTTTATTTTTAAGATTTTACGGTAATTATGTAATGTTATTAACTTTTATTTTTAGTTTAAATAGAAATTTAAAGTTAAATCTTAGTGGGAAGAACTTTACACTTTTAAATCAAAATCTCTTTTAATTTTAATTTTTCCTAAATTTTACTTGATGGATTTTAAGTTTTTGGAATTAATCTGACTAATTAATTCACTTATCTTGCATTTTTCTGTGTCAGTTTGGTATTAAAGTCCTCTTGTCGTCTTAGTATAATAACTGATAATAATAATAGTGAAAACAACTAATTTCATGATGTGAATTAAAGGTTGCAGACTTTAGATAAATTGATGTTTCACCAAGATATCTTAATTGACACCATCGCATTGATTTTGGGGCATTGTTAGATCTTATAACTATGTTAAGAGATAGGAATGAGGACATCAAAAACCCTAGCCTACTATTCCTATAGAAAGATCATCAATTCGTCGAGAGGATGTGGTAAACAATAATAGGAATGATGTTGACATCCCAAATGAGTTAGATGATGGAGAAGAGTTATTGTTTCATCATGGTCAATATGGTGGTAGAGGTAGAGACTGAGGTTGCAATGCTACTTTGGCATGAGGATGCAAATCTAGATGATGATGGTTATGGAGGTCATTGATTTGGTGGTTAAGGATGTTGGGATGAATACTAGATAAAAGGTAAGCTACCTATTTTCGATGAGACTTTAGATATATAAAACTTTTTAGATTGGTTATCAAAGGTAAAAAAAATCTTCAACTGTTTGGATATATTAAAAGAAAAATGTTTAATATGGTAGCCTATAAACTAAAGATATAGCATCAATCTTGTGGGATATGTTACAATAAGATCATAAAAAAGACGAGTTCCCTAAGATTAGAAGGTGAACAATAATGAGAGACCATTTAAGGCAAAGATCCTTACTTATAAATTGGGAGCAAATTTTATTTAACCACTATCAAAAGTATACTCAAAGGACTAGGAGTGTTCAGAATATATAGTTGAGTTTTTGAGAGTAGCTTCTAGCAATAAGTTGAATGAGATGTGGGATCAACAAGTATTTAGGTAGAGTAGGTGATTAGGGAGAAAATAGGTGTCTATATAACCATGAATTTAGACAAAGAGCATAATGTCACATCCCTTACTTGTGAGAGCCTGCACATAATAATTGTCACAGACTTCTGATATGTATTCTAAAATCTAAAATATACATTATAAACTTGTAAACCTTTTAAAATACCTATTCATGAATCAAAATAGTTAAGAACACTCCCAAATTTTCATTCCAAACATCCTAAACTTCATCGTTAATAATATTGGATCAGGTCTAACAATGTGATATCAGAGTCAACTCTCTTTTAGTATAATCGTGGACTTAAAAATGAGTTAGTCAAAAGTTAGTGAGGTTCTATGATATCTCGATCTTAGAGGACAGAGAGTGATAATAGAGTGAGAAAGCCTGAGCAAAGGGATGCTCTTGATAGGTTTAAGGATAATTAAAGGAATAAAACTTAGTCCTACATCGAAATAGAAGAGAAAGTTACTGGGTTACATATGTGAAAATATAACCAAGTTGTTAACCAGACTTTTTGAGATGAATTTGGACCCATTATCAAGAACAAAATTGTACAACCCTAAAGATTGGATCAAAACAAATAATATTATTAATAATATTAGGACAGATCTTGCACATAACTTAGCATTTAAGGTAGAAAAATTGATAGTGAGTGATAGGTGACAATCAAGACATAATAAGTGGTTAACTAAGAGTGATAAGGTATAAAGTAATCAAGTTGAAGGAGAGTTGTAATGAACCGAGTAAAAAAGCAAAAAAAGAGTAGACAAGGTGGGTGATAAGAAACTTATTGGATCAAAAATTACTAAATCAAATAATTCATATGCCAAACCCACTCCTTTAAAGTGTTATAAATATAACCAGATGAGTTATCATTTCTATGATTGTCTTAGGAGGAAGTTTACTAATTTGGTTGTTGATCAAGAGATGATTATATAGTGAGCGTTATGTGATTATCGTTGATAAAGGTAGCCAATAAAACCTGATTAGTAGAGTGATGGTAGAGAAATTAGGTGTATTAGTAAAAAGATACATTTATTTTCCTATAGTATAGGTTGAATAAAAGAGATAAGTAGAATTAGAATTTTTGAATGGTGTAAGGTTTCCTTTTCTATTGTAAAGTATATAGATGAAATCTATTGTGATATAGTAGATGGCTTTGAGATTTTTCGATGTATTATTAGATAAGCTATGGTAATATGAGACAAGAGTTGAATATAAAGGCCATAAGAATGTGTATAGGTTTATTGAGGATGGGCAAACACATGTATAAGGTCCAAAGAACAATAAGAAATCGATGGATGAGAAACTCGAAAAGAAGGTGATGATAGCCTTAACATACACTTGTCAGAAAATGGAGTAGCAGGTTAAAGATATATGGAAGATACATGTATTGGCTGTGAAAATGAAGATAAGAGCCATAGGTAAAAATAATGAAATACCATATAAGATAGTTTCCATACTTGAGGAATTTTAGGATATCCTACTCAAGGAATTATCTAAAGGGTTACCACCCCTTCGACTTGATTTTTGAGACAAGCTTATCAAATTTACCACACTATAGAATCAGCCCAAAGGAGAATGAGGTATTAAGGAAGAAGGTGAAAGAGTTAGTGCAAAAAGGACATATTCGAGAGAGTATAAGCCTATGTACAGTCTCAACTTTGTTGATATCCAAAAAAGATGATAGTTTATGTGAGTAGATAATAGGACAATCAACAAAATTATCGTAGGCTATAAATTCCTAATTCCAAAGCTTGATGGCATGTTGGACCAATTAAGTGAGTTGGTGGTGTTTTCAAAGATTGATTTACGCAATGGTTACCACCAAATTTGAATCAGGCTTAGTGACGAATAAAAGAGGATATTTAAACTTATGATAGACTATTTGAGTGATTGGTGATGCCATTTGGGCTATTTAATGCCCAGAACACTTTTATACGGCTAATGAATCAGGTACTCAAAATATTTATCGATGACTTATAATAGAGTACTTTAATATCTTAATATATAATAGGTCATGTGAATTGCATCTAAAGTATTTACGGAATGTTTTAACTGTATTTTGAGACAATAAGTCATATGTTAATCTTAAGAAGCATATGTTTTTTATTGATAAATTATTGTTTCTAGGTTTTTGGTTAGTTTCATGGTATACATATGGATGAGAGTAATGTATGGTTTTGTTAAAGAATGACCAATGCCAAAGACTGTAGGGGAAGTTAGAAGTTTTCATGGGACAACAACAATCTCTAAGAAGTTTATTAGGGATTTTAGTACTAAAATGGCTTTTATAACTGAGTGTATCAAAAAGGAAAGTTTTAATTGAAGTAGAGAGGCTGATCAGGCTTTTGTTATAATAAAGAAAAAAATTGTATAATGTGTCTATTTAACTTTTATTAACTTTGATAAATTATTTGAACTTAAGTATGATGCTAGTGAAGTTGAAATAGGAGTTGCTTTATTGCAAAAAAAAGAAACTCATAGCTTCTTTTAGTGAGAAATTGTGTGAATCTAAGAGAAAGTGATCGGTGTATGATAAAGTATCATACTCTGTCATTAGATCTTTGAAGACTTGATAACATTATTTAGTAAAAAAAAAATTATATTATATTTTAACCATTAAGCAGTATTGTAGTAGCCAAAAAAGGATAAATAGTGATATATATACTTGATGGTGTACTTACCTATAAATTTTTTTCTATAAATTAGTATATAAATGGTGGTGATTAATAGAGTGACTAATGTATTAAATACAAGAGTAACAATAATTACTACCTTGAAAATTGAGATTATGGGATTTAATTGTATAAGAGAATTGTATTCTATTGATAGAAATTCTAAAGGTATGTCAAAGAAATTCCATGGTGGTGTAATTATTGAGGATTACCATAGTACTTATGGATTTTTTAAGAAAAGTAATCAATTTTGTATTTCAAAGTCATATTTGAGGGAGAAGCTTATATATGACTTGCATGAAGGAGTATCAGTAGGATATTTTGGATGTAATAAGACAATACCATCATGACTGAGAAATATTATTGGCCTCAAGTGAAGTGGAATGTAAGTGGGATGCGAGTAGATTGGTGTAACGATGCTACATCTGTCGAACTGCAAAGGGTATTTATTCAAAATACTGGTTTACACAATCTATTACCAATATCACAAGACATATGAGAGGACTTATTTATGGATTTTTTTTTTTTGGATTTGCCATATACCTAATATGGCGTTGACTCCATTGTTGTTATTGTTAACAGGTTTTCTAAGATGATTCATTTTATACCTTCCAGAAGAACTTTTAACACATCCCATATAGTTGAACTTTTTTTTATTGGGATTGTATACCTTTGTAGAATCCCAAAGACCATCACTTTAATTTAGACATGAGATTCTTTAGTATATTTTAAAAGGGACTATGATATTAATTTGGGTTAACTTTACAGTATAACAGAACTACATATCATAAATGGCTAAATGAAAGTGGTCAACAAACCTTTTAGAAACATATTTCGAAGCATTTGTAGAAACAGACTAAAACAATGGGATATGAATTTAACTCATACGAAGCTTGCATATACCAGTATTATTCATACATCCACAAGGAGATTCCCTTTTGATGTAGTGTATCAAAAAGTGCCTAACCATGTTCTTAATTTGCAGATTTTACCTAAGCCGTCCATAAATAGTATTACATACCAAAACTTAGCCACATAAGTACGAATAGTTTAGACAGAGGTGGGATAGTGAATTGGAGTATCCAATGTTCAATACAAAATGCAAGCGATCAAACCCAAGAGAAAAAAGAACTTCGATGTAAGTGACAATATCTTGATATTTTTGCGTAAAAAACGGGTGTCTGGTGGAGTAATCTTTTAAAATCATTAAAAAAACAATGACAATTTCTATGTGTTGCATTTATTAGATTTCATAGGTATATTATTGACTTTCACTTGACATGTTTATTTTATTTTATTATTTTTAAATTTTAAATATTTTATTTTTTAGATTTTAAGAATGATTAGATAATTTTATTAACTCTTTATTTTTAGAATAAGTAAAAGTTAAAACTAGCTCTGCAGGGAATTACTGTGCACTTTTAAAGTAAATTCTTGTTTTCCTAGTAAATTTTGTTGCGTGGACTTCCAGTTTCTAAAATTAATCGGACCGATTAATTCGCGATTGCTTATCTTGCATTTTCACTGCGTGACGATTGCATACAGGCATATCGAATTCCGACTGATGGAGAAATCAAGTATGTAGTGGCTTTGACAAAGTGTATGCTCAAACCTCTCTTGAGTTTGAATTGGCAGCCATAACCAGTTCCTCCTCTGCTGTTTGGCTTTTCACTTGTAAGGTATAAATTGGATATGCTTGTCAATAGTCAATATTATTATTAGAAATCAAAAGAGTTTGTATAATCTTTCAAAAGTTGCGTCAAGTTTGAATCATTTAATCAACGAAAGGTTTGTACTTCTAGCTTTAAAGTTGAAGGTTATAACACTGTACTAAGTCGCTGATCTCATCTATTTTTCCATGTTTGCGGTTGGGAGCTTTCTACAGTTACACATCTCTGGCACCATCTTCTCTGCGACAAGTGTGAGAGCCACCTGCTTGCAGGTAACTTTATAATTGAAAAATAATGCAAACCATCCTTACAAATCACAACATTATGCTAATGCTTTAGTTATAGAACAGCAATTCTGTAAATTTGCTGTCCTAGATGATACAAATGGAATGAATTTAAGATGAAATGCTCTGCATTTATAAGTTCTGTTCTTGATCATGTACTTCAGGATTTTTGCACTTTCATTATAGCTCAAACTGTTTGTAAGATGGTAAACTAACAAAGAGAAAGCGAACTGTATGTAAATTGTTCAGTTATATGTTCTCTTCTGCACTTTACTGTTCTCATGCTTTCTGTGTGTTGTTTAGTGATGATGAATGCGTTGATATGGATTGGGATAATCTTGGATTTGGTCTCATACCGACTGAGTACGTGTTCAAAATTGAATGTTCCGAAGACCGGTTCAAAAAAGAACAGCACATTCCCTATGGAAAGATTGAGTTGAGCCCTTCTGCAGGAGGCTTAAATTATGGGTAGGCAAGCTCCATATCTTTTTTGGTCAATTATTTCATTCTTCAAAGTTTAATACCACTTCATAATGGCTAAAGGATTTCACATGATTCTACAATTTGCAACTGTTTTCAGATTGGAAATTTTGCATGATAAGCATGTTCAATATTGTTTCCTGTATTTACAACATTTGACTGTTTTCACAAATTTGGCCAAGTTTATAAATGAAATTTGGATTTATCAAGCTGAAACTTCTAAGAGAGTCAGGGTTATTGTAGATACAATCGAACAAGTTATGATTTTGAAAAACATAGCTAACTGTAAATAACTACATAGGGACTGTTTGAAGGTATGAAAGCAAACAAAAGAGAAGATGGGCGAATTATGCTATTCCCTCCTGATCAAAATGCCATGATATCACTTCTTTTACAAGAATCTTCTGTTCTCATTTCACTTCTTCATTTGGTTCTTAAACTGTAATTAAGCAGGTTCCTCCTCCAGGGAAAGGGTCTTTATACATAATGCCTCTACTCATGGGCAGTGGTCCTATTTTAGGTTTGGCTCAGGCACCTTAATACACATTCCTTGTATTTGTCTCTCCTCTTGGTAACTATTTCAAGGTGGTTTCTTCTTCTTATGAAACTTTGGCTTTGACTTTCAGCAGGAAAGTTTATATTATTCTCTTTCATGATTTAGGAGGGTTTAGCTCCCTTGAACTTGTATATAGAGGATGAGTTTCACCTTGCCACTCCTAGAGGATCTGGAGGTGTGAAAACCATATCCAAGTGTGCTTCAGTAAGTAATTTCTTCTTTCATGCAGTTGTAAAGAAGCTGCATCATTACTGGAATACCTTACTGGCCATTTTTGTATATAGAAACTCTTTTGGCATCAAATTTATCTGCTAGGCGATTTATGTTTCATTATGTATGTATATTTCTTTGCTATTTGCTAATTTATTCTGTAAAATCATAACTCCCCTACCTTTTGAAGGTTCTCAAAGCACTAAGCAGATCCAAAAGCAGATGATTTTCTGATGTCTTGTACCTTGACTCAGTAAATAAGGAAAATCTGGAGGAAGTATCTTCATGTAACATTTTCATTGTGAAGGTACGGTTAAAGTAAAAGGTTCTAGAACTTATATATAATATGTTGCTCCAAATAGCTCTCTTTTCCCATTGTGCATCTCAAAATCTTTTCAGTGCAATGTTATTTTTACTCCTGCTACAAACGGTACTATTCTTGCAGGGGTTACTCGGAACAGCATAATTGAAATCGCTCCTGATTTTGTCACTAGGTGACTATATATTTATATGGACAATAAGACATGAGCCTAATTTTCCTTTATTATACTTCAGAATTATGATTAAAACGAGACTTCTTTCTTGAGACTTAAGAGCTCCTGCTCTGCATCATGCATCAATAATGAAATGCTTGTGCTAGAGTTGGGTCTGCTGCTAGGTTAATTGTATTTGTCATGCATTCTTTACCTTTATTATTTACCATCGTTATTGATTAAAATTTCTTCCTTTTCTTTGGACATCATGTTTATATCTCTTCTCTTTAATCTTCATGATTGTAATTAAATGAGGTCCTTGTAGTTTATTCTTCCTTCATACCTTCTGAAACAGCAAAATTGAGTCAGGTTGAGGAACGTGCAATTGGATTCGATGAATTGCTTGATGCTGATGAAGTATTCTGCACAGGAAATGCTGTTGTCATTGCTCCAGTAGGCAGTATTACACATCTCAGTAAAGGTAATTATTTGTATTGTCGGTTTTTTCCAGTTGGCATAATATTTCTGATCTTAACACATACTGTTTATGTTTATGGAGTATTGAATTCAAAACGGGTGCTTAGTCTGTGAGTCCGGAACTATACTCAACCCTTGTTGGAATTCAAACAGGTCTCCTTGAAGATAAGAAAGGCTGGACTACGGAGATTAATAGTTAAGCTCTTCATCATCTCGTATTGGAGTGAACAAAAACATGGTGTCTGCTTTTCTAGTTATAGATAGGGCATCAATGTCAGTCTCATGCATCATGCATCATCTCAACACATTTATCCTGTTAAAATCTCGATAGATTCAATATGAATCTGTTATATAAGACAAGAAATTGAAAATAGTGAGGTCACAATGAGATTTTGCTTCGACTATTATCAATAGTAGTGTAAACTCTCATCATGCAGATAATGTAAGTCCTAGTTTGGGACATATATATGTTGTATGCTTATAGCCTTAGAATCCTATGATAAGCTTCAAATCACTCTACGGTCACACTATGAAAATGGCATCCAATATCTGCAGAGCGTAGTTCAAGTTCTCCACAGATCAAATGCAACTCTTAATAAACACTGATCAATGGACTATAAAATTCAAGAGTGACTAAGGGCTTCTTAACAAGAAGCAACTTATTTTAACTTGAGAACAAGAATCCAAGTCCCTCAGATCACAAAGTAGAAGTTCTGCATAAAATTATCACTCTATAATTAATTTTAAAGCAACCTATGTTGACTCTTCCCCTACTACCTATTTTAAGCAACTAGTTTAAGCATTGAGTGAGTAGAATTAGAGCATAACATATATGTCACATCATAACTGATCTGATCAAGAAATCGGTGACTTCTTGAGTGTACACTGATCGTCTTGTAAATTTGACTTTCTACTTCTTCCAATTTTTGGGTACGTTAATTACATTGACTCTTGACTTCTGAATTGAAGATAACTTATCATCTCCATCGTTATCAAATGGGCTAGTAATAAGTCCATGGTGTTGGTGATAAAGGCAGACCACTTTCATTGATACAATGCATCCATCCACTGGACTAAACACGATGATGTCTATCTCACAATTTAAATCATTTTGTATGTTTTTGTCCCAATTTCAGCCTTCAATTACTCACGATCTTCCATGTTTCTTGTAAAATGGCCATGACTATGACACATTGGTATTTCTCCTTTCTACAAAACTTCTAGATATGCAAACAATTCTTCAGTTATTCTTTCTTTTTTTCTTATCATATTTCAAATTCTGGCAAATTCTGAATTTAGCGCAGTGCTCAACTTAACAACTGAAATTTTAATTATAAAGCAGCTACGTATAGCTAAACAACTCTTACTGTTTTGTTCAACTGGGCTGAAGTTTGCTCTCTGACGAAGTAAAGATAATGATCTGACTCATCATTCTGATCAGCAAAGATCCTCATGCTTATTATAAAGCAGCACGAGAATCAACCGAAATTCGTGGCTTAGGGTATACTGAAATAATCAAAGAAAAAGAAAAATAAAAAAAAAAGGCGGACAAAACTTATCCAAATAAATAGATGTATTGATAGATTCAGCGTCAACTTATCTTTCTATTATTAAAAAAGAAAGAAATTTGACTTGTGACAATCCACCGCTGTCTATTTAATAATAAATAAATTCGTTAGTGATTACCATATTAACGAAAATGATGTGACAAGGCAAGTGACGGCTTCCACATCAGCTTGCCAAGTCTGGTTTATCCCTAACAGTTAGTACTAAGTTACCAGAAAAAAGATAAAAACACGGTTTTCATTCCAGGTAAGCAAGTTAGTTGCGTGCAAAATTCTTCTGATCTGTGCTGTCTATGTATAGATAGATGAATTATTGGCACTTTCTCTTCCTTTGATTGGGGAGATATATCTTGTTCAGACGAAAGACTTACTATCGGCACTTTCAATTCTGTACCATTCTCTCTCACGTCTTCTCATTCACTCATTGTGTCTGGAGTCTTTCTTTGAGAAAGAGTGAAAGATTGTTGTAATACAGGCACTATGATTCAAACTGGTGCAGGTTTACGAAGTTTAATTCGGTCATTTCGAACAGCATCTTCTTTGTCCAAGGTTGTGTGGAAACTGAAAATTTTGTGTTTGATAACGTGTAGTTTTTCTGAGACAAATAATAGCGGATCATGACAGGATAAATTAACGTTTGTCATAACTTGCAAGTAAAATTTTTTTTTTCAAAAAAAAATTTACTTGCTTCATTTGATGGTTTGGAGTTTTGTTTGTTTATTGGCGGATTTGATAGACTTCGGTCTTCTTGTTTGATAATGCAAATGCCACCTGAGGAACATAACTGGGTTGTCTTCAGGCGTCTTTTCTCTTATTGTTATCTAAGAGTAGTTATAGATAAAATATCTGATAAATGTTAAGAGAGTTTCAAGAAAACCAAATCCTAAATTTGAAAGAATGGAAAAGTGCAACATTGCATGAGAAATTCTATATGCTATGCATGATTGCCTAATTAAGGATGAATAAATTCCAGTGTGATCATTTATGTTTTCATAATTATTGGTCAGAATTAAGGGGTGACGGATACGGCTTTGAATTAAGGATGTACCTCCGAAGTTAAGAGCATAACTAACATACTTTTTGCATTGTTGCAGCTTGGAGCTTACTACTGCTATAGATCTCAGGCTGTCCCTCCTCTGCAACAAGTGGGAAAGTCATCAGTTTACAGGTAACTACATTTGACAATGATATTCCATTTTGTACTACATTATTCCAAATACCAAGTTGGATCTTGACAATTTTTCATTAACAATCTCAACTTCTAAGGATTATAGTGATTAACAATGAACTATATGTACTGTGCTCTTCATTAACTGATTCTGATCATTGGTGTTTACTGTTTTGTAGGTTTATGTTTATTTCCTTCTCTCCTTTCTTTACTTTCTTATGCTTTCTATTTTCGGTCTTTGTTGTTGGATGATCCTGTTTGCAGCGATGATGAGTATGCTGACGTGGACTGGGATAATCTTGGATTTAAAATCACGCCGGCTGATTATATGTATATCATGAACTGTTCCGAAGATGAAAAGTTTGAACAAGGACAACTTAGCCCTTATAGAAACATTGAGTTGAGCCCTTCAGCAGGAGTCTTAAATTATGGCCAGGCAAGCTTCAATTGAATTCCTTTTCAGATATTCATATTTATTTCGTATTCAATTACCATGAATTTATAATTTTTTATTTTATAAAATGCTTCAGAATGGATTTTTAAGAGAATCACACGTAATGTGGAATTTGATAGGATTTCCTTTGGGATGAGAACAATTATATTTTGTAAACCAGAACATATGAGGTTTGAAAAATTTGTGCTGGAATTGATTATATGAAACTATGAACATTTGTAAGACCTGAAGACATATTATGAAGCACAAGCAACCTGAAACATTGTTGTACTAATTGTACACAAATTTAGTTAAGCTCTCCTTTCCTCAAGCCTACTTACTGAGGTTGGTGCATTGAAATAAGCTAATGTATTGGTGTTCCAAATCCTATTCAGGGACTGTACGAAGGAACAAAAGCTTACAGGACAAAAGATGGACGTTTTCTTCTCTTCCGCCCAGGTCACAATGCTATGCGCATGAAGATAGGAGCTGAAAGGATGTGTATGCCTTCACCCTCCGTAGATCAATTTGTCAATGCTGTTAAAGAAATTACCCTTGCTAACAAGCGTTGGGTAATGAACCTCATCTTTCAAGATAAAAAGCTTATCCAATTTTAAAAAAGATAACAATTTATAAATTGATGCAATGATTATAAGCAGATTCCTCCTCCGGGAAAAGGCACTTTGTACATTAGGCCACTGCTCATGGGAAGTGGTCCCATACTGGGATTAGGTCCTGCACCTGAATACACATTCCTCATATATGCTTCTCCTGTGGGAAACTATTTCAAGGCAGGTTTTTATCTCAATTGTAACTCATTTCATATATGATCTTCAATTGGTGGATTAGTACTCCTTTATTTTGAATACAGGAGGGTTCAGCACCCTTGAATTTGTATATCGAGGAAGAATTTGTCCGTGCTGCCCCTGGTGGTACTGGAGGAGTGAAAACAATCAGCAATTATGCCCCTGTAAGCATATTCTCTGCAATAGTTGCAGAGAAGCTAATAGTGATTACTTCAACACCTTAAATTCATTGTGGAAAGCAAAATCTTGGATGAATGTTTTTGTGTTTCTTGTCACACGTTAGGTTTTGAAAGCAATAGCCAGAGCCAAAAACAGAGGATTTTCTGATGTCCTGTACCTTGACTCAGTTAATCGAAAAAATTTGGAGGAAGTCTCTTCCTGTAACATCTTCGTCATTAAGGTATTGTGAAAATTAAATTCTGATACTTCAAATTTCATATATGGACCATACAGTATCGTATGACTTTTTTTTCTTGATCGAATGTAAAACACATACTTAGCATGACATCTATTTTTGTTATTCTAGGGCAATGTTATTTCAACTCCCATTACAAATGGAACTATTCTCGAAGGGGTTACCCGAAAAAGTGTGATTGAAATTGCTCGGGATCATGGTTATCAGGTGACTACTTTTAGCCTATAAACCACCAAAAATAAGGCTATTAATTCCTTAGCACTTCGAACTGTTGAAGCTTTCTCTTCCAGACTCTCTCTTGTTCTTGTATACAATCTGAGATGAACCAAACTGAACAGGTTGAGGAACGTATTATTCCTGTGGACGAAATAATTGCTGCGGATGAAGTGTTCTGCACTGGAACTGCTGTAGTTGTTGCCCCAGTAGGCAGTATTACATATCAAAATAGAAGGTAACCTGGAATAGTACATTGATTAGTTAATTTTTCCATTCTTTATCTTGTTTTCTCAATTGATTTAAAAAATAAAGAAGGAAAGAAAACATGCAGATTCGAATATACAACGGGGACAGGCTCTGTGTGCTGGGAATTACGGTCAACTCTTGTAAGTATTCAAACAGGTGTGATCGAGGATAAGAAGGGATGGACTCTAGAGGTCAATTCATCTCATGGGAAGTAAAAATAGATTTTATACACAAGTAGAATCTATCATCTCTTTGGTTTCTCAAGTTGTGGAAATGTTTTGTTGGTCATTGGATATGGATGGATGTATAATCTCTTAAACTGCAATAGGTAATTTTTTTCCATTTTTGGTGTTAATTAACACTTCAAATATACTAAAAATGGGAAAAAATATAAACACTTATCCATGTGTAGGGATATTTATTTTAGAGGCTTGGCACTTCATCAAATTTAGGGAGTACTATGAATATTTTTGAATTAACATATAATTACAAGCTAAATGCTCAAGAATGGCCTTGAGAATTAAGACGGAATGTTTAGCCCAATAGACCTCGGCTCCCACCATAAGGAAGGTAGAGGCCCAAAAACTCTTAAGATAAGTCCACCTTCACTTTTTTTTGTTTTTTTTTGGTGGACTAGATGTCGAGTCACACTAACCTCATTTTAAAGGTGGGGTCGGATGGTTGAAAATGGGTATCTCATTGTCATAAGATTACAACTTACCAGCAATGAAAACTTCTTATTGCTTTCTCCTAATAAATAAGAGTAACTGTTGATATACTAATATTTTGTCCATAATAGAATATTATTTTCACTGAAGCTATTCCATTATTTTTCTAATTTGTTATTTTGACAGTGTTTTTTTCATCAATTATTTTATGTATATATATACATCCACTTCTATTTTAGAAAATATAAAATATTATTTATTGATGCATAAAATCTTTAAAGATTTTTATATGCTAAATAAATGAATTTTATGATGATGATAATTTAATGGTTGAAAGTTAATGGTGTTGTGGTTGAAGATTTTTTATGATTGAATTTGAATTTTGATCAAACTATCTAGGTATCATTTCTTTTTTGTAATTAAATCAAAACGTAATTCTTTTATAAAAGATATAGTTTTTATATACCATTGGATAATTAACCTTAAAGACTTTTAAAATCACTTTCTATTAATACGTTGGCCACATTCTCTTCTTGTGAGGAATTTTAAGAGAAAAATCACTATCTTAATTATCCCTAACATAATCTTTTAATTTTTAATAAAAATTATATTCTGTATAAGCTTTTTATGGGAGACATGGGTTTTATATGAGGCACATGAGATTTGGCATCGAGTGAGAGAGCTTTATATAGATAATGTAACGCCCAGCATTAAGTCAGAGAGCTCGATATAAAATACGTAAGGTTCGACATTGAGTTAGAGAGCTTATAAAATAATATTTATAGTTTCGTGGCTGAAATATATATTCATAACTTTCCAGCTAAAGTCAATATTGGTAACTTCGCAATTGAAGTAAATATTTATAACTTCGTAGTAGAAATAGATATTTGTAATTTCGTATCTAAAGTTGATATTTATAATTTCGCAGTTGAAGTAGATATTCGTAGCTAAAATAGATATTTGTAACTTCGTAACCAAAGTCAATGTTTGTAACTTCACAACTGAAGTAGATATTTGTAGCTTTGTAATTGAAATACATGTAATATCATCTAAAAAATGTAAGTAGCTTTGTATCGAGTAAACGAACTTAATATTATCGAACAAATAAACTCAGCATTATTGAGCAAATGAGCTCAACATCATGGAGCGAATGAGCTCGTCATCATTGAACGAATGAGCTGGAAAATATTGAACAAATAAGCTTGTCATCGAGTGAATAGATTTAGTATCATTAAGCAAATAAGCTCGGTATCATCGAATGAATGAACTTGGTATCATCAAGCAAATAAGCTAGCATCAAGTAAATAAATTTGATATCACCAAGCAAATGAATTCGGGAACATCGAGCAAATGAACTTGACATCAATTTACAATAGAAAGATAACAAAAAACAAGGAATTATAATAGTAGAAATAATAGCATATCTACAACAAAAAATTTATGTAGAATAATAGCAAAAATTAGTGTATTAGAAATAGTGATAATATATAATCATAGTGAATCGTAAATAATGAAAGAATATAGAAATAGTTACAAGTTAGACTCATTTGTCATATATTATTGCACCTATTGTCTACTTTATGAAATCAAGCAATCAATTCAATCTCATATTTCGCATACATATATACAAGATTATTTACCAAGTGTTTACAGAATTTCTAGCAAAGTATTAAATATCTGTATGAATTCTAGCATTCAATGAAGACCATACAATTTTAATAACATGTATATTCATAGTTTTCAAGTTCAATCTTAGTAGATATATACTAAAACTCTTATGTAAATAACATTAAGCTTTAGTAATGGCTATTAGATGATAAATATATGATTAGTGTTTATGATTGAAATTGAAAAAATAAAGAGTATTAGAAAAACTTTCCTAAGATAAAAGATAATTCCCTATTTCAATAATAATTATTCACTTATATCTTTTTCTTGCGTCTTTTGCAAAAAAAAAAAAAAATTTACTTGATTTTAGCTTATTCTGATATTCAAAATCACTTTCATTGTAATAAAAACTTTTCTTTGTATTTGAAATCAATTGAATAACCATTTCTATTGCAATCCAAGTCTTTTAGTTGCCTTGCCTTCAAGTGAGAGATGGTATTATATACATTACCCAAGCCTCTGGGTAAAGTAGCTACTAGATTATCGCAATCTATAAAAATTTTTATAATTTCCAAAGTCATGCCAACTATTGATAATGAAATCCTTAATTCTAATATAATCAAATGACCAAGAATGATGAAACCAAAACAATAATAAAAGATGACAATACATCCTCATAGCTCAATGATGAAATCAATTTGTTTGCTTAAACCCTCTATGGATGAGACAGATGAGATATCTTGGAATGAGATCTTGTAGTTAAATAAGACATCGGAAGGCGATGACGAGACCGTTTTGAAATGAAACCTCGTTAGATAAGATCTTTGGGATGAGATAATAAAATAATTAGATGATGATAACATCTTGAGATGAAATCTCGTCGAATAAGACCTTATAATTGAATGACTCCTCGGAATGAAATGATGAGACTATTTTGGGATGAGATGAATCATTTAAATTGGATGAAGCGGATGAGATCATCTTAGGTCAAATAAGATGAAATCATCTCAAAGTTGAATGAGATCATCTTGGATGAGATCAAATGAAATTATCTCGGAATTAAATAAAATTACCTCGGGTTAGATGAGATCTCCTTAGATCAGGTGGATAAAATCATCCCAGAATCAAATGAGATAACTTCATGTTAGGTTAGATGAAATCATCTCGTTCTCAAATAAGATCACCTTTATGTTAGATGAGATCATTTTATGCGTTGGTTATATTCTCTTTTTGAGAAAAATTTTAAGAGAAAAATAATATTATTTCTCTCTCTCTTGCAGTTTCTCTCTCAAATTTTACTTATTTTCTTTTTATAGTTGAGATAGGGGACATGAACCGTCGTCCCAGCTGGGTTTGCTGACTTACTGGGTATTCTTCTGACTTGGTTTTATAATTTTTTTTTTTACAGGATTTTTGTCAAGAGCAATCTGCAACTGAAACATTCTTTTTTTGGGGTTCATTCTTTTTATCATTTGTTTTTACAGACTAACCATCTCAATTGGACTGGATCGGTTTTAAAAGTTGTCGGGATTGATTGATTTCAAATAAATCCAAATGTATAAGTTTAAATTGATTAAAATTTTTGGTCAAACTGATGCAAATCGATGTTCCCATTTGAGCTGTTATTATTAAAAAAAAACAACGTAAGAGGAATGGCAACGCCAAGGATTGAAGATTTTCATTAAACCACAAGTTAATGTTAGTTCAGAAGCCTCTTATTCATTCTGCTATATGGTCATTAATTAATAAATTTACATTCGACAATGGTGACGATATAAGATTAAAAAATCAATTACGGATACCAATTTATGAGGATTGATTCATCGCACTAACATTAAAAAAAAAAAAAAAAAACTGTTCAAAAATAGCGATTGACATGATAATTTTTCAATTGATTTTACTATCTCCCTAGGATTCCTTTCATTTCATGTCAAATAACCATACCCGTTTTTTTAATCATTAATTATAATATGTGGATTAACAACAGCAATGCAAGCATCAGCATATGGTAAATGCACCATTTATATTTCTAGAAGAGTAGACCCCATCAATTCCATGGAAAAAGCCAGTGAGTCATGAATATGTACACAATTCTATGGTAATATGTACGTTTAAATTGGAAGAATTTAAATATAATCTATAAATTTTTATTTATTGTTATAGTGTAATAATTTTTAAATATAATTATTATAAAATAATATTTTACGAATTTTATATTTTTATAATTTTATTTTTAAAATATAGTAAAAATATGACATTCACAATTTAAAAAACAATACCTAAATCAGTTCATTACAGCTCAATAAATGTTGTTGACTTTAATAGTGGAAAGCCACACAAAATGACACCGGAATTAAGACTTGAGACCAATTTTTTGTCTTTGATTATGAGGTCCTACAAATTGACGTTCACATACGACAAAGATCCTAGCCATACCCTATCAGAGCGCTGGTCTTTATTAGATAGTCTCATTCTCCAAGAGTAAAACTTTGTAGGTCAAGCACTCATTACAATGTCGTTCAATCATTTTAACTCGTTGATCGAAGATGGTATGCCAGTGTTCTCTCAATGCTTGTGGAATACTTTTGATTTGGATGAGTCCTGTGTGGGAACAACACAAAAGAGTTTTCTTAGATTTGTTTGCGTAAAATATTTATACTTAGATTATATTAATAAAACTCATATTACAATTAAAAAATCTCAAAACAAGCAAATGAAGAAAGGATTATACATGTTTGGGGAAGAGCCAAAGCCACAGTCCCAACCAAACCCTATTGTTCACATTTCCTCTAAATTTGGGACAGGAAATCAATTTATGAATGGGAGATAAGTTTTGTAGACGATTCAAAATTTATGACCTCAACAGAGATTGCAGTCACCTTCATTAGAGTAAATATCAAGTCAGAAAAAATAACCTAAATCCAATAAAATCTTTAATCTAAAATAAAGACAATTAAAAAAAATCATACCAAATTCTTGAAATCATTATAGATTGTCATATAGCAATTAAGATTTCGTTTTATACAAATTATAATCTAAGTGATTATTATATCGGCCTATACCCATAAGCAATAATTATACAATGATTCATTATTTAAGACTAACACACATCTTCTCTGACAAATGCCGACTCCTTATTCTCTAAAGATCGCATATATAAAAACTTAGGAAATACGTTATCAATCATTATAAAATACTAACTCTCCTCTAACATAAAAGGGGTTAGATGCCAAGAACAAGAATACACTCATCTCGCATCAGTATTTCTTTAAAAATTTCATTTTTTCATTCAACTTTACCTCTTTTTATAATTCCAAGCTTAACTTAAATATCAAAGTTTCTACGCCAAGAAGCAGACACTAATCTTAACCTTCTTTCTATGTTTTGAGATAGTTGAAACAAAGTTATTACGATAGTTTTACCAATCCAAAGTAAACTTCATCAGATTTATTAACAGTCAAAACAGAAGAATCTATGTGATTTCTGAAGTTTTCCTCCCAAGAAATTGTCACAAGTTCTGTGGACATATAAAACAACCTTGATAATGGCTACTAAAGAGACCCTCTTTGACTTAGCATTTAGATTTGAAGTGATTGCACCTGTGGAGATTGGCACCCCTACATAATGAATGAGATAGTTTGATAAAGATGACAATGAAGAAGTCATGTGTTTAAAGTTGAATTTACCAAAGGAAAAGAGGGGTTGGGCTTTAATAAAGACTATAGCCTACCAACAAAAAATTGTCCAGTATTATGACAAAAAAGTTTGGTGTTGAAAATTCTATGTGGCCATCCTCGTGCTTAAGACATGCATCCTTAACACAAAAATACTCGGTGAAAGAGCATTAGGGTCATACAAAGTCATCTGAGTTTAAAGGCCCTTGATCTCTAAGTTGTAGCAACCAGACAGGAGAAAAGTGAAGAAGCCGTGAAATGCTGACATGTTCAAGCTTTATTATTCATAGTATCGGTAATCATTGTTGTAAATTATGTATCTAACAAATTATTAAAAAAGTAACTTATACACACTATTTCTTGCCTGCTTTATTCTATTATTCGCAAGTACTAACAAGTAGCCTCGGCAATGGTCCCTCAAAAAATGCCAGAGCAAACAATCAGCAAGAGGAGATGCCATCCTTAATAGATATCAGTACCAATTCTAGCAATGCTTCTAAAAAAAGTTAGCCTATAGTATCAGCCTTGAAGAGGACCAACTTAATGAAAGGTTGAGAAAATCAGTTAATCTATTAAGAGTCCACAATTCATAAAGAAAAGTCGGATCACTATCCAAGCTATTAAGGGAGTCTCTATGCCTAGGAAAGCTAAATTAAAAGGTTGGAATATGAGGATAACGATTAATATAAAGAGCATGATTAATGATTGATAGGTTCATATTTCTCTAGAGATCAATCGTGATCGCGACTATCTTATCTTGATCAGATATGCTAATAATAATCCAAAAATAATTTTCAACCCCATAAGATGGTCTTGAAAGAATTCTTAATTGTGTATCTTAACACTAATGCTATAGTCCAAAGATAATGGTTGGCTCTATCTTTGATTTGGAGGTGTCCCTAGTAAAATTCTTGACCATATGGCTTAGAGCAAATTCTAATCTAAAAATAATTTTTGGCTCTGTCCTTAACTGAAAGGTAACTTAAAAGTAGTTCCTGACCAAATGCCTTGTATTTAGAGGTAATCAAGGACCATTTTAACATGAATACCTTTAAAGTAAAGGCAAGGGACCAACCCCCAGTAAACATGCTCCTACTTGATTAGTTCTCAATATAGAACACCTTGCTTATTTACAATTATACTAATAGCCTTGTACATGGTTTTACTTTAAAAGAGAATAAATATTATCCACAAGAGAGTTAGTATTCTCGAAAATAATATTTGATTGGAAAGTATAAATAATTTATACATTAAATAGTTTAACGAACAATCGAGAGTTAAAATACCTAAGTATTAGGGGTCTATTTATAACTTAGTGCTTATTAATATTATTGAATATTCATAGATATAAATATAATTTTACAAAGCTTGTTTGACGAACCTTAGATAATGATGAAATTAAAGAGTTTAATTAAGGATATTCTTATCAAATAAATTATGTGTGTGTATGCTTGATTTTTCACTTAAATTATGAAATTTTCATTATTTTCAAGTGTTAAAAAAGAAAACAAAGCTCTAATTTCTCTTTTTATCTCATATCCAAGATGAATCTAAAGCATTTGGTAGTATAAAATTTTGAAGATTTCATAATTTTGAAATTAAATAATCTTCATCAAGCTTAAGGTTAGTGAAAAGTTTACTAATTTCATTGTTTTTATATTTTTGAAATATGAAAAACTTATAAGCGTGTTTCTAAGCTTAGGAAGCTAGAATAATTACTTTAAAAGCGTGATTAAAAGTTAAACACACTTTTAAGCTTGTCATCAAAGTAGTTAAGCTAAAGCACATACATCCCGACCAGGATGCACTAGTTATTTAGGATGAACTGGTACAACAAAATCTAAAAGTATTCCAAAAGTCGAATGAAGAATGACTGAAGTGCAAGCTTGATCCCTATTAAGAGTAATTCTTCATTAGAAGTAATCTCACAGTCGAAGGTCGATTCGATATTCTTTCAAAGTCAAAAACCCTAAGCGTAATGATGTCATTAATATGGTAGACCTTGTGGTACACTACCCAGTTATGATCACTTACAACCAAACGTATGGCATCCATATTGTATTCCACCTTAACATGTGAGTAGGGATTAGGTCAGACTCCATAGAGGATTCTACACTATCCCCACTTAAGCTTCTGACAGTGTAACATAATGAGGGGATTTCCGACAGGGCCTTATCCCCCAAAAGAATTCTACACTATCCCCACTTAAGCTCATTCTCTTACAGTCAACAAAAGTTAGAATTAATTTAGAGGCCTTTAGAAAAAAAAGATGATGCGCAAATTTTAAAATGCTAAAGGCACACAAATTACCATATAAACTCTAACCCATCTTTGTTATACCCTCTAAATGTTATCAACCTTACTCTCTAGTTACCCCAAATGCCTTTGGGCCTTGAATCCTATGAGTAAGGTGGCCAAGCTTTCATGGCTTATGACTAGGCCTGGCCTAAAATTTAGCCATATCTTTTAACATACTTTCTTATGAACCCACACACCCTCTTGTCACCTCGTGAAGACCAAGACTATGAAATACCTAGAACTATGCCTATTCTACTTGAAAAAGTTAAAATGTCCTTAGGTTAGGCTTTTAAAGAATGAAAAAGCTTAAAAAAAGGTTAGATTTACTTACTTGTTGTAGACAAGGAACTGGAGAGGCAATGAACTTTGAAGGAATTAAAAGCTTGAAGATTTGAATAGCATCAATATTTAGTCTGGCAGAGTTTCTGCAAGTAGTATAGGCAAATACAAAAAAGTGGAGGAGAAAGGGGGAATTTATAGGAATCTTAAGAGCCTTGAAACGATCCTTGACTGTTGAAACTTGATGGCTTAGATTTGGCCACATCAGTGTGTAATCATAAGGCTCAGAACCCCTCTATTTATGACATTCGTTAGGACATAACACGTGGCACTATTATAACTTAAGAACGATGTATTAAAAGTGTTGTGTCTTTTTAAAACCAATATATTCTAAATGGTGCACCTAAAGTTGAGAGAAATTTAAAGTTTAAACGGCCTTAGGCTTAAGAAAAACCTGTCATGAGACTTTACACCGAACTATAAGAGAATGTAAATTTTCATTGAAACAAAGTTTCAACAGAAACTTGGGGAACTCATGTTAGGGGAAAAAACCGAGGCCACAGTTCGAGTAACTCCCATTATCTGCATCATTTCTAAGTCTGGGGTAAGAAATCAACTTATGAACTAGGGATAAATCCCTATCGACAAACCGAAATTTGTGATACCAATGCTAGTAGGGGTGAAACCAGACCGGATATCGTTTTCTTTTGATGAAAATGGTACTCGGTCCGGTTTAAACTAGATCTGAAAATTTTAGTCTAAATCCGGTCCGGTTTAAACAGGGGATCGAAAAATCGATCCCCTGTTTGGTACCCGATTTAAACTGGATACCAGTTTTATTTTTTAAAAAAATTAAAAATAAAGTTAAAAACTTTATAATTCTTATAATTTGGTCCTTTTTTAAAAAAAATTAAAAATCTTATATTTTAATCCAAAAAATTTTAAAAACTACCAAATTAACTTTGAAATATGAATAATC
>JAVXUL010000002.1:5401655-5429662 GCA_035590515.1 Trichilia minutiflora | reverse complement strand
ATATGTAGAATAAAAATCAGTTATTCTTATTTAAAATAATCAAAACTATATTAAATGAGAACAAAGATATATATATTCTCTAAAATTATCATTCTATAAGATATTCTTATAATTTAATTAAATTAAAAAAAATGATAATAATAATTAAAAATTTAAAATAAATTATTAATAAAAATCGGGTATCTGTTTAAAACCGGTACCATGTTTGCTAAGGTCTGATCCTGATCCTGATCCTAATTAAACCGAATCTAAATTTTTGGACTTGATTCTAATCCTAATTAAATCGGTACCCTATTTTTTGGGTACCTAATTCCGGATCCGGACCGGTACCCTAAAAAATCATATTTTTTGAACAACCCTAAATGCTAGTCACTCTCACCTTCATTAGAGCAAGTGTTGGGTTTAGAAAAATGCCTTAATCCCATGAAAATTCTAATATAAAAATAAAGACAGCGAAAAGAGACCATTCAAGAGCCTCGAGATCATTGTAAATTATCACATTTATTTAAGATTTCATGCTATATAAGCCACAATCTAAGTAATCAATATATCGGATCAAACCTATAAGTAATAATTCTGTAGTGATTCATTATCCGCCACCAATGCGCAACCCCTTTGACAAGCATTGGCTCTTGCACATGCGAAGACCTGAAAGATATGCCATCAACCACTATAAACACTAGCTCTTCTCCAGCATAAAAAAGGGTTAGAAACCAAGAAAAAGAATACACTCATCTCGTGTTAGTATTTCTTTAAAAATTTTCACTTTTTCATTCAAATTTATTCCTTCTCATAATTTTAAACTTAACTTAAATATTAAAATTTTATATCGAAAAATTGACATTACTCTTAATTTTATTTTTATGTTCTCAAGTCGCTAGAAGACACTCGTCACAATGATTTTACTTATCCAAAATAAACTTTATTAGATCTCAACAATCAAGCAAAAGAGTCTGTGTGGTATCTAAAATATTTTTTCTAAAAAAATTCATATATGAACAATAATACATTTCATTTAAAAATTCAATATGAATTGGTGTTTTGACTAAGAGTTATGGATCACTTGACAACGAATTCAAATTTAATTTGGCAAACTTTTCTATATTTCTAAGAGTTGTATACTATTTCTTTGGTATTTCTATTCCTATATTGCAGATGCAGTCGCTATAACAGACCAATTGTCACCCAAAGTGGTTGGTCTTTTTCAACTTTGTCACATTGCTAAAATTGCTTGGAAACATAATTATACCATTAGCAATAATTATTGTATGCCCTTCAAAATAAAAATTAAATATCTCATTAATTCTATGGTGAAGAGATCGAATTCAAAACTCAATATTTTTAGTTTCATTTTAAAATTAAACCCAATGATACTTATAAATAGGATGTTATAAAGTCTGATTCGATGTCATTCACAGTGTCTGCACATTCGAATAAAACAATTTCATTTGCTTTGTGTTGCTTTCAAACAGAGAAAAGATATTAGAACCTGGAGGAAAAAGTTGGCTTCAGCTGTACCGAGGAAAAAAATTGTCAAAAAGGATCCCATTTTTCAAATATGGAGGTCCAATCAAACCTTGAAAATCATTTATGCTACAAAGAGAGTTGTGAACAACTAAATTGACTTTGTCATAGGTTGCTAATTTCGCAAATCGGTTCTGAAAATGTAGAATATATATGGAGTGTTGTGGGGGACTCAAACTCAAAGATTTCATATTATAATATATTATTATTTATCATTAAACTAACTCAATTTTCATAAAACATAAATGAGCAAAATTTTATATATATTAAAATTAAATATATTATTTTATATTTAATTTTAAAAATTATGTATACAATACTGTTTCACTTTTGGTGGGAGTGCCGTTGCATAATTGCATCTGTTCTTTTTAATTTCAATTTTTATTTTTACTATAACTTTGGGATATTCTTTTAAACGTTTAAATTATAATAACTTAAGTCTTCAGAGTAAAATTATAAGATGTATATGCATAATTTTAAAGTTAATTTGTCCCAACTTATATATTTATTTCTCTCGACGAAGATAGGCCATGACGTTAATGCCTCTAAATTTTGAAAAAAAAAAATTATAAATTAATGAATAAAAATATTTTTCTTAAAGCTTTCAAATAAATAAAATATTTTTTTTTTTTTTTTGTTTCAAAGTTAATATTATAATTTTATTAAATTTATAAATAAATAAAATAATAAAAATAATTTATTTTTTTATTTTTTTTCTTTCAATATCTTCTTTTTTTTTTCTCTCATGGGCTCCCTTTTCAGTCTTCACTCTCCACTCTTTGATTTATTTTGTTTTCAATTCTTCTCCCATATCTCTCCGTTTATTTTTTTTTTTATAAATCTTCATAATTTGATTTTCTCATCACTCTAATAACTTCAATTATATGATTTAAACAAATATTTGAAAGTGAAAAAATTAGGTTTTGTGAATAAAATTTAGAGTTTTTTCGAATTAAGGCCAATTCAAGTTTTTCAAAGTCTTTAATTATTAATTGGTAAGATTTGTCACCCCATTTATGTTTTATTATGTATTAATAAATTTAGAATTGTAAAGTTATTATTTATCCATTAACTTTTGATTTAATTTTAAGAATTTAATTTAAATTATATTTATTAAGGCATAGGATAATTATAAATGTAATTATACTATTAAAATTATAAATTCAAAAAAAATGGGTATAAATAAACAGTAAACGGATATAATGTGCAATTAAGAATTTGTGAAATTGGGTCGTTTTTAATAAAATGTATTGAATTATCGATTAGGAGAATCCGAACTAAGTATAATGATTAATTATATAAGATTATATTATTGTTAATTCGAGTTTAGAATTAATATGTATGTTATTATTTACGTAATTAGGCGCGAATACCTAAAGAAAAGAGTCGATACATTGAAAAAAGCAATAAAAAGTCCTAAAACTGTGAGTGGATTCTTTTTAGCTCACTTTTATTTATTTTAAATTGTTTATTAAAACTTAAATATTTGACTACTTTAAGATGTTAGAAATATGATTTTATTTATATTTATATTTTAGATCAAATAATGAATTGTTTTATATTATAAGGTAAGTTTTCTTTGAATAATTTTAATTTGGGTGTTTATAATTTATGAGTAGTAATTTGACTATTTGAGTTAAATTGGACAATAATGTTATTGGGGTTGAAATGATAATTGTGACGAAATTAAAAAGAACAAACTTTATATATTTTTCTTTTTCTCTCTTTTTGAAATGATAATTTTTTTATATATTTTGATAATTGATGTATCAGTGAGCCTAGGTGGTGGCTCCCAGAAGGCCTGGATGGTGGTATGATTAAATGAGTATTATTGAATTTGTTATATACTTGATTTTTTTTAATGAGTTTTATAGATCAAAAAAATACTTTTGTTCATTTAAATGGTTGCATTTACATATAAGTAAAAAGTTTTGTTGATGCAAGAATTGTCCATGGACCCTCCTCATAGCCAACTAGAAATGACTCAGTTGGTGAAGTGTGAGGGCGATGTAGTTGCTATCAGACGGTAAGTCTTCTACCAAAAAATTGTTGGATATTTGGCCGATTCTGGCGAAGCTTCACTTCCTAAGCCTGCAAAAATAATAACACACTAGGAGTCACGCCGGGTGGGGGTTTCAACGAGAAAACTCTTATACCTAAGTCAGATACGGTGAAGAGATGTGTGGTGACTTCCGGTAAACCAATCGGAGTGGAATGTAAGAAGAAGAAGAAGATTTTTACCCACAATGAAGTAGAAGAAAATGACGAGAGGGTGGTGTTGAGAGCTGAAATATCAAATTTCATAATTAAGATCTGAAGGTCATGAATCTGAAGAGGAAGTTCCAACCCTTCCTTGATGGAGAACCACCTTTTTATATAGTGTCCTGATGATGTGAGTAGACATCGAAGAATGAGAATGATAGAACTTTGGTGACTTTGGGCCGGGTCCAGTCGCCTTTCATTAATGTTGTAGCTGATATTCCTCTCATTTCTAGGTCTGCTATTGTCACCTTGTCTGAAGATGGATGATGGATGAGACAAGTGGCCCCTAGGACGGGGTGTCATAAGGTCTGTCATGTCAGCGGTCATTCCCATTTTTTATTATGAGGGCGTGTGATTGGGGGTTCTTTAGTTGAATGTTCCATTAGTGTTGGTGAAGAGGAGACGCCTTGAGAGGCCCCTGAGTTCAGGGGCCAATTCTGCATTTTTTGTGGTTGGGCTTATCCTGAGGCGACACAAAAACCTCCTGAAGTTTTTGGCTACTGGTACCTGAGGGATATCTCGCCTTTCTGAGAAGCCGGGTCTCTGGGGCTTGAGGTGGACTCGCCTCAGAAGATGACTCCTCGGGTTCTGAGACGGAGTTCCCCCAGAGGCTGTCTTCCGGGAACCCGAGACGAAGTTTTTTGAGGGCTAAACCCGAGATGGGATTCTCTGAGGGACAAACTCCCTGGGTTCTAAAGTTGGGTACACCTGAGAGGAGTGAAATGTTTGGGATGAAAATGCCACGTCCTTTGCTGATGAGGCTTCAAGTATCACCTGCATATTTACCCCAATAGACAGTCCCCCAGTTTTTAATGTAAGACTTACAAAGTATGTACTAGAAATTCATATTCTGGTCTGGTCTGATTTTCGGGGGAGAGACTTCCTGAGACCCAAGGCACATTCTGTCATAGAAGAGACACTGGCTGAGACGTTGAGAATACCTAAGACGTCATTTGACTGCTGAAACCCTAATTAACGGAGCCGTTAGTTGCTTCTTCTCTAGAGAGCCTTAACTCATCCTCATTAAATGCTGTAGTCAGGGGTCGTGTCACACAGCTATTGCTAACCCTGAGGTGTTTCGTACTTTGAAAGGATTTGAATGCTTGGCTATGAGTGGGCCACATATCTGAATTCTGATGGGGGTTGCTCAACAGTTTCTCGAAGCGTTGAGGTAATGAAGGGGCATGGACACGTGACCATCCCCTGTCCTTTCAGATTAATGATGGAAATTGTTTTTTCCCCTCTATAAATACCCCCTTTTCTTTAGTTATCGTTTTCACATTCCCATCTTTAGCGTGAACTCTGACTCCAGTGTTTTCTCACTTCCTTGTCTCTACTGCTTCCCGTAACCCTTGTGTGTGTGTTTTGTTTCTGCTTCTTTTGTGTTTGCAGGTGCTTGCATCCAAGCTTGTTCTTCGTGTGTTACCGGCATATCCACCATCTTGCTGAAAAAGGTAAAAGGTCTTCAATTCCTTGTAGATTCTAGGAGTTTTGCAGACTTTCACGCACCGCTTGGTTTCCCGTGGTTAGAAAAATGATGAGCAGGGGCAGACCCTCTAATACCTCCATTAGCGATCGGGAGAAAGTCGGGGATCCCATCAGGACAAGAGTCTGAGGAAGATTGAAAGAGTACTTCAAAATAGGCTCGGGCTAGGGGGCCCAAGTAAGCGAACTAGTTTGTTTCTTTAGTCACTAAGGCAAATTTGTTGGCCTTTCGATGGGCTTTCGATATCCCTGACAGTGTATAGTTGAGGCTATCGCTTGGGGATAAGATCCCGAGCAACTTGGCGCCGGGACAAATAGCACTCAATGAAGAGTATCTGCTATTGGGGGCCCATCTTTCCGTACAAAATTATTTCATCAGGCTTTTTAAAGCCTTCGGGATTCTGCCCTACTAGCTTACTCTGAACAGCTGAAGGATTCTGAACGGGCTATTTGCGTTGAGGTTTCTAAAGGAGGGTCCCGCTCTAATTCTTGATGAGGTGCTGCACCTGTACTCTATCAGGAAGAATACCAGCCAGTATCCTGGTTGCTACTTCCTCCAAGTTCGAGGAGGATTCCAGTCCCGGGTGAAGGGCACTCCTTCCAGCAATAAGGACTAGAAAGATCGCTAGTTCATCATCAGCGGGGACTGCACAGAGCCATCTTCCTGCTCCCTCCCTCTTTCTAAGAGCCCAATAAACATATAGCAGATATTTTTCGTAGTTTTACTAAGGAGGGAGTTCATATTGATACTGACTGGTTTTCTTCTACAATTGTTGGGAGGGATCAGACGAACATCTTGGTGAATGTGGGGAACAAGCTCCTGGTGCTTCCTATCATGGATGTCAGAGAGCTGTTAAATATGAACAACATAATCACCTTAGGGTTGGCATCCAAGGCGGTGTCTAGGATTAAGCTCTCTAAACTAAGGGCTCAAATAAATAAAGGTAAGGAGTTCTTGCGCTCTCTTTTCAACTGGCTCCTTTCCTTTGATTCTGACGGTTAAACATGTCTTCTTTAGTGTAGAGGCGGGAACCGAGAAGACTTTGACAGGTAGGAGGAGGTCCAGTGAGGTCCTGCGATGCATGCTTTCCAAAGGGGACTTGAAGACTCCCAAGGTTGCTGACCCTAAGGCGAAGGCCCTAGGTGATTAGGAGAAGGGGCCTATAAAAGGAGACCCCAAGAAGACCCCCGAGGAGGAGGGGGGAAGAAAACCACCCATCTTCAGGAGAAGGGAATCTCCTTCAAGGAACCTCAGGAAGAGACAGAAAAATGCCCTCAAAAGGTTGACCAGGACGAGGCCAAAGATAAGAGGAAAAGGCCTATAGATGAAGGCCGGGGTGAGACGCAGAAGAAACAAAAGGCATAGCCCCCGTCTCGCCCTACTGATGGTCAACTGAGGAGAATCCCAGATCGCGCGACAGGCGCGATAGTTTCCCATATCCGAGGACAAAGTACGCAGGGGACCCTGGGTCAGGAGAAAGAGCCACAAATCGACCCAAAAAGGTCTTTAGGAGATAAACCTTCGGGCTCGAGGGCTAGACCAGGGCAAGAAGAAGGGTCTTCGCGATAGAATACCCGTTCTCAATCGAGAAGGAAAGTGCCAGGGATGTAGACGGGATTTTTGTGGAGGACCTCCTTGAGAGCAAAAGGGAGAATTTTAGATACCTCCTCCTTCTAGCGAACTCTGCCCGAGAGTTAATTTTTCTGAAGAGGGGTGATGATATGGCAGGCATCTCTCCGAAAGAGGCCCTGAATTGGCTAAGCGTCTTCTCTCATCGGGTAAGTCTTCTTCTCTATTGAGCTTTTATAGTCTTTCTTTCCTTTGGAAGATGCTAACCACCCAGGTGCATTCCTTTGATCCAGAACGCCTATATGCTAGACCTCTTCATCGACGACTTCCAGAATGCCCTCGCTGTCAGGAAGCAGACATATGATATCATAAAGAAGTTGGAGAAGAAGGCTCAAGATATGATCGTGGCTACACAGGAGCATGCTGTTAAGGAGAGAGAGGAGTTGACTTTTAAAGTTACAACCCTGGAGGAAGAAAGGGCTCAGTGGCTCAGAGAGAATGAGGATTTACAGGAAAACCTGTTAGCTTCTGACGCCCTGAAGGATGAGGACGTAGCTGCTGAGCGGGCTAGGAGAGGGGTCATAGGTGAGCTCAATAAGTTGAAAGAATAGTATCGGACCCTAAAAGAGGAAGACAGTAGTCGAAAGGAGAAGTATTCGATGGTCCTGTCTGAACTGGTGAGGTTAGAGGACAGGACAAATTTTTTGACTGAGGAGCTCCGGGTACAGGGAGAGGCGTACAAGACCCTACAGCAGACCTCTGAGGAATAAATAAAGAGACTAGAGGAGGTGCCTGCTCAATTCGTCGATTATTATGATGAGGGAGTTGATGAAGGTGTAGATTTAACAAGTCGCCTCTTCCTTCAAGAGTACCCGGAGTTGGACCTGCACTAGCTATTTGATCGGTTGGACCGCATGTCTCAGGAACCTATAGGAGTCGTTCTTATGATGATACTTCTATGATCGACGTGGCTGATGATGAAAGAAGACTAAGGGATGAAGCTCCTTTCGTTGAGGTAGAAGGTCTTCCTGAGGCAGCCACTGGGGGTTTCGAACCACTGGTTCCCCAAGATTAGTGAGTGTTCCAAGAGGATGTTCCTCCTTCCCGAGCTATAAAAAATGAAGAGACCCCTTCAGTGAGAGAAGGGGGAAAAAATCCTCCTGCCCCTCAAACAAAGGATGAAGAGGCCCCCCCTTCCCCCCGCGTAGTGGATGATGTACGGGTGAGAATATCAGAATGAGGATGGAAAAGGCCTCCCACCAAGTATTTTAGAAATTAGAATATTTTTGTATTCTTTTGTATAAATTTTCATAAATAGAAAGAACTTTTGCATTTACTTCTGAGTGTCTCTCGGGCTAGCAATTCTTCTTTACTTATCTAATTCTGAAGAAAACTTTAATTATAACTCAAGCGCAAATCAGATAAGAAAACATAACTACTAGCCGTGCCTTGTGGGTGACCACAAACTTCTTGGGTTCACGAATATATTCGGGGGAGCCTGGGAGTTCGATTTCTCCAGAGATTTTGGGAGCACCTCAACCAGGGTCAAGAGTCTTCACTTGATGAGTCTTGGAGTTTTATTTCACCCAAAAATCTATAAGCTTTCTTGACTAGGGTCGAGGGGTCTTTAGAGGCTTAAAACCATTCCGATCTCTGAAAAATGACCTAGAATCGCCAGGGATTACTATGCCTTAATCACAAACTAGGTCTTATACTCTTAGGATGCTTGAGTTAGACCAAAGATTTATACAAATCTGGGATGAACAGGACCTGACAGTACTTGGGATTATCGCACCTTAGTCACAAATTAGGACTTAAACTCTTGGGATGCCTGACTTGAATGAAGGATTTATGCAAACTTGGTCTGGGTAGGATTTTCATCTCTGAAAGAACCTGACACTGCCATGGATTGCAAAACCTAAGTCACAGGCTAGGTTTTATACTCCCAGGATGATTGACTTGGATGAAGGATATGCCCGATCCTGGACTAGACAGAATTTTTATCTTTTGCAGGACCTGACGTTGTCATGGATCGCAGAGCCTAAGTCATAAGCTAGGTCTTATACTTTTAGGATGCCTGACTTGGACGAAAGATATGCCCGATCCTGGACTAGATAGGATTTTCATCTCTGACAGGACTTGACGCTGTCATGGATCGCAGAGCCTAAGTCACAAACTAGGTCTTATACTCTCGGGATGCTTGAACTGGACCAAGGACTAGCCTGATCCTAGACTGGACAGGATTTTCATCTCTGCTAGTATCAAGGGATTTTATAGCCCATGGTCAACCTCAACACTAGGGGAGATTATCGAGTCGATGAAGATTTCGAGAGATGACAAAAATATAGTGAACATTCTGTTTTATTTATACAAAAAAATATACATGAATGTTACAAGTGCGTCACCCTGAAGAGAAACTCTCTCAGGGGCCATGCTTTTTCTGTATCCATACGTCAATCTGAGGAGAGACTCTCTTGGGTATTATATCCATATGTTATTGGTTGACAGGTTGGTTAACAGGTTGTCATTGAGTTATACTGGCTCCTAAGGGATGTTATGAGGATTCCACTCCATAGGCCATCCTGAAGAGAGACTCTCTCAAGGGCTATATCTTTTCTACATCTCCTATTTCTCATGCTTTGTTTGAGACATTGGCGTTGAGTCGAGCTAGCTCTTGAGGGATGTTATGAAGAATCCATAATGTATGTCGACCTAAGGAGAGACTCTCTCAGGGGCCATATCTTTTTTCTACATTCTTCATTTCCCCTGCTTTGTTTGGGACATTGGCGTTGAATCGAGCTAACTCCCAGGGGAGTTTGTGAAGAATCCATAATGTAGCAGTGAAATAATTAGTTTTAGTTGATTCCGTGATCTGTTTGTGTGGATTTGCCTTTTGCGTGACTGTCCTATTTGTGGATTTTAACAGAGGGTCAGCTTTTGTTCTTCTCGAACACCTGTATTTATATTCTGGGAATGTGGTGTCAAGAATCTCCCACTTGTGGCATACTTTATAATTCCTCGATATGTGAGCTTTAAAAGCGCGAACTCCTGGGTAGTTGTTTGTGCAACCTTTTCAAGAGGATTCCCTACGGGAGGGGGTCTCAAGGTCTCTCGCCCTCGTTTGGCTCAAGGGTATAATCTTCGCTGTCTATTGAATCCACCTACGTTCTTACTGCTATTGGGATTCTAGTGGCGGCTTCTCTTATCCTTTTGTCGATTGCTCTGTGGAGGCCTTCTCTTGCCTGGGATCGTCTGAGTTCCTTCGGGGATACTCAAGCTTTGACTGGTGGTCGCCATCCCCTTAAACTCATGTTCGAAGATGGTCGCTAGTTGATTAAAGCTATTGATGCTGACGAGTGGCAGTTTCTTATATCAACGCCTGACTGGCCCTACTAAAGTCAAGTAGAAAGGTCGGCACATTTGAAGTTTCATCAAGCCTTGCATTAGCATCGCCTTTCTGAATATGCTTAGGTGTAAAGAGGGATCAGTCCTCTCAGCATAGGCGGCTAATTGAGGCATCTTGAATTTTTTTAGAAGGTATGATGTTTGTATTTTCATTGAGAGGGGAGACATAGAGGCGGAAGCAGGAACTTCCTTAGTTCCCGGACCCTCCCTTGGAACAGGAATGCTCTACGCTCTTATTTCTTGTAGTATTTTTCTTACGCAATCTTCTATCTCCTTCCTATCGACAGTTGTTGTGACTTTCTTATCTCGAGCATGTTTTCGATTGAGGTACAACCTCATATCAGTGGGGACCAAATCATGTTCCCCCTTTCACTCGCTCGTCTCTTGGTGATGTCCTTTATTGTTGTTTCTTCCCCTCTCCTGCCCTCTATAAATTTTGAAGGGAATACTGACTTTCTGAGGTACCCTAGGTGCATCTACTACCACTTCTATTTCTTTGGCCTTTCTTTTTTATGAGGCTATCAGCCTGGGAGTAGATGCGTGGCCATGCGTTTACCCAAAGCTCTGGATTTTTCTCACATGGACACCTCGGGGGGTTTGGCTTCCTTGCTCTTCAGGAAAAAATGGTATAGTTTCCTCTCCTAGGGCGACTAGTTCTCTGGCCAACTGTCGTCTGATCTCCAGCAATTCTTTTTCTAAAGCTTCGGCTCTATTGGCCAGGAGCTTTTCTACACGTTCACTCTCAGGTCGAGATTCTTCTATCATGCATGGAATTTTCTTTCCTTCTCGGGTAGCACTTTTATTGGGGCCTTCCTTTCCTTGCATTTGTTCTGCCATCCGACTTCGTTAACCTTTTCTTTTTCTTCATCAATGATGCTTCGATGGCTTTTTACTAGTTTCTCACAGACGATGCTAGCTATTGGTGCAAGAATTATCCGTAGACCCTCCTCACAGTTAACTAGGAATGACTTAGTTGGTGAGGTGTAAGGTTGATGTGGTTGCTATCAGACGATAGGTCTTCTATCAAAAAAGTTGGATATTTGATCAATTTTAACAAAACTTCAATTCTTAAGCTTGCAAAAATAATAACACACTAAGAGTCACATCAGGTGGAGGTCCTAGCGAAAAAACTCTGATGCCTAAGTCAGATACGGTGAAGAGATGTGTGGTGACTTCCGATAAACCAACTGGAGTGGAATGTAAGAAGAAGAAGATTTTTACCCACAATGAAGAAGAAGAAAATGGCGAGAGGGTGGTGTTAAGAGCTGAAATATCAAATTTCAGAATCAAGATCTGAAGGCCATGAATCTGAAGAGGAAGTTCCAGCCCTTCTTTGATGGAGAACCCCCCTTTATTTAGTGCCCTGGTGTTGTGACTAGGTATCGGAGAATGGGAATGATAAGACTTTGACGACTTTAGGCAGGATGCAACCATCTTCCATTAATATTGTAGCTGATATTCCTGTTACTTCTAGGTCTACTGCTGTCACCTTGTCTGAAGATGCTTAATGGATGGGACAGGCGGCCCCTAGGGCGGGGTGTCATAAAGCCTGCTATGTCAGCGGTCATTCCCATTATTGATTATGAGGACGTGTGGTTGGGGGTTCTCTAGCTGAAGGTTGCATTCATGTTGGTGAAGAGGAGACGCCTTGAGAGGCTTCTGAGTCTAGGGGCCAATTTTGTATTTTTCGTGGATAGGCTTATTCTGAGACGACACAAAAATCTCTTGAAGTTTTCAGGTATTGGTACCTGAGGGCTATCTCGCTTTCTTGAGAAGTCAGGTCTCTGGGTCTTGGGGTGGACTCGTCTCAGAAGATGACTCCTCGGGTCGTGAGACGGGGTTCCCCCAGAAGCTGTCTTTTGGGGACCCAAGACGAAGGTCCCTGAGGGCTAACCTTAGGAACCTGAGGTGGGATTCCCTGAGAGGCAGACTCCCTGTTCTGAAGTTGGGTACACCTGGGAGGAGTGAAATGCCTAAAATAAAAATGTCACGTCCTTTGCTGATGAGGTTCCACGTATCATCTGTATATCTACCCCAACAAGTTTAATATATATTTTAATTTTTTATAGATAAGAAAACTATCTATAATTAATGCCTTTTTCAAAAGGAAGAATATTGAGACATTAAAATCTATTAAGCAATCAAGTACTTATGTAGACTTGAATACTTTGCATTTTGTGAGTCGTCCTGTTAAATCTAGAAGAATTGAAATCAAAGAAAGTTTTGATATTAATTCATTTAAGTGCGATCTAGGCCTAAAGAAACAGATATAAGAGTATTCTTTTGACATGTATGATGAAATTCGAAGAGTTTATCTTAAGGCTGGTCCATATCAGTGTCTTCTTGATAAGTATCCAAAATCTAGATTAAAACATCAATATAGTTTTCAACCATCTTGGTTTAGGTTATTTTCATCATGGTTGGAATATTCTCCTAATAAAGATGCTATATTTTGTCTATCATGTTATTTGTTTCATGAGCAAAATTGTCCTTCTGGATTAAATACATTCATTAGAAATAGATTTCGAAATTAAAAAAAAGTGAGAGATGGAGTTTATTGTGCCTTTTTAGCACATATTGAAAAAAAACTCAATTCTCCTCATTAAAATGTTGAGAAAGCATAGGCGGATCTCTTGAACCAACCTTCACACATTCAAAATTATTTTAAGCGGTTTTCATCTCAACAAGTTATAGAAAATAAAGTTAATTGTGCCTTTTGTTGAACATTATTGATGATGGAACTACATCTGCTCAGCATGAAGATGCAGATACAACTTATGAGGCATTGATTACCTTTAAATTTGTTTTCATTTTACATCTTATGAGAAGAGTTCTTGAGATTTTTAATATGCTTTGCCAAACTTTACAGCTACAATCTCAAGATATTTTCAATGCTATGTATCTTGTTTCATCTACTAAGTCACTTATTTAGAAGTTAAAAGATAAAAGATGGAATGACTTAATTACTAAGATTAAATTTTTTTGTGAATCAATCAACATACCTGTCCCAGATATGAATGCTCATTATATTGCAAGAAGAGAAAAACCTTACCAACAACAAGATAAAATTACAACGGAGCATCATTACAAAGTTAACATTTTCAATACTGTCATTGACTCCCAATTGCAAGAATTGAATCAAAGGTTCAATGATCACACAGTAAAATTGTTTTCTCTTAGTACAACTTTAAATTTAAAGGAGATGCACAAATCATTCAAAATTGATGACATTTAAAAATTGGTACAAAAATTTTATCCCCAAGACTTTATTGAATATGAGATGATGCAACTGAGGATACAATTCAAGTATTTTGATTTTGTATGACATCTTTCAGATTTTGAAGCACAATCAATTATTTTTGATTTGTCTTAACGGTTGGTGAGAACAAACAGGTCTGAGATTTTTTCTCTTGTATATAGAGTTGTGACTCTTATTCTTACTCTTCTAGTTTCTACAACTACTACAGAGCGATCTTTTTCAACTATGAATATAGTAAAAAATAAGTTTCGTAACAAGATTGAAAATGAATTTCTGTCTGACTGTTTGTTACTTTATATTAAAAAAATGCAGAAAATATTTTTGTAGAATCAATTATTGATAATTTTTGTGATTTAAAAGAACGACGTGTTCTTTTTTGATATGTTACTATATTAGAATATATTTTTATTTTTTATTAATAATGAATGTTTATTTTTAATTATAATAGTATAATTTAATAATTTTATTTCTCTTGGTGATGATTTATTAATTTTTATATTTTATATCAATTATACATGTTTCAACTTTGACCCTCCCAAATATAAATTTCTTGCTTCGTCCTTGCCTATCAAAATGAAGAATTCCCATAAATTTCCATTTCGATGAATATCAGTTAATACATGGTCCAATTGCTTTTAGAAACATATTTCTTTACACCTTAATTTGGTAATTGTAACCTTCATCATATCTATTTGACAATAAATTCTTTCTCATGTTCAACATCATATGTGGAGATTACATAAATATCAATATAGATAGATAGATAGACAGACACATACAAAAAATTAATTGAATAACTCTCTTGTTCACATATAGTATAGATATTTGATACAATCATGCTATATGCTACGATTATACTTTACATATTAGTAAATTTTTTGTTGTACTTTTTAATACAAAGTTTGTATTGTATTTTTTTAATTTTTTTGTTATATTTTTTATAAATTAGAATTTGTTCAAGTAGAAATGAGAGGTAAACATTCAAGTAAATTTTTCATAGATACGTGGCACCCCTAATCTTGAAACAGTGAAACCTAACTTAATGTTTCTCACCCTTTATGAATGCTATCATATCCGTGTCAGGGTACTGTGTGATTTAATACTCAACAGTGTTTGAATCAGTTCAAGGAAAGAAGCTTATACACTCCTTGGAATCCTTGACCCCTGATCCATACGTATTGTCGTACTTATAAAAATAAAAATGATTAGAAGGTACAAGAAGATCTGTGACCAAGAGAATTGCCTGACCACTAGAAGCTATCTGTCCCATCATCTATCAGCTTCAGGCGGCATAATAATGATAGACCTTGCAGCTCTGAGATTTGTCATGACGTGAGTATTAATGAATGTAACTAGCATACTGTCAAAGGATAAAAAGATCCGATCATTCCAATTCTCCAATGAAAAATCACATCAAAAAAAGGTGGTAATCAAAAATAAAATGAAAAAATTAAAGAGTAAGGATAATAAGACACTTGGACTCTTTTCTCTCTCCACGTCAAAAAAGAAGGTGAACTTAAACTTTGATTTTCTCTTTCTTGATTTTTTTATACTTTTTCGTTGACTTAGGTATTGAAGTTTTTTATCAAAAAACATGTCCGACATTACCTTAAATGTATTAGTATCTTACAGAACTTAGAGATATAATCTTATGAATTAAACTTGAGAGATTGGTTCATCAATCTCAAATTTATAAAATTTATTCATTTAAACCATTTCACATTTTAACATAATTTATAATTTAAAATTAATAATTATAATTTAAGTACTAAAAAAATGAAACTCAAAATTTAGAAAATACAATAAAAAAATTTAGTGATGCGCCCCATATAACACCACTACAGTAGCCTTGCCCCATTTTTACCGCATTTTATAAGTACAATTGCTGCTTATATAAAATTTAGTCGTACCACCTCTCATCATATAAAATTAATTTCTATTGGATAGTGTGAAATCTGTGGTATGTTTAAGATATGGAAATCATTATTACGTCATCCTAAGCCAATAAAAGCTAGTGTGATCGTCATTTTTTAATAGTAGGAGATACGAAGACGACGCAAAGACAATACATACAAGCATACATACATAATTATGATCATGTGTTACAGTGTCAATACATGTCCCATTATGGTTAGGACGATTGAAGTTACAGTTCCGAGAAAATCAGCAGCCGTTAATAAATTAATTGATTCTTGACCGAGAAAGACAAGTAAAAAAGCCCTACTTCGTGTTCTGGCATATCCAATTTTCTTGAATTTTCTAATTTCTACTGAGAGACTCTTCTTTTTGCCATAGATCTACGCCTTTTACATTCTATATGGCTTGGAAGAACCACGTCTCTCTGTTTCCTATAATCCTATTCTCTCTTTTATAATTCTTGATATCAATAGTAGAGAGAGAAGCTAAATAGAGCAATCAAAGCAAAGCCCAAAGCAACACATAAACTATGGGGAGAGCTCCTTGCTGTGACAAAGCCAACGTCAAGAAAGGTCCATGGTCACCTGAAGAAGATGCTAAGCTCAAGTCTTATATCGAGCAGAATGGAACTGGTGGTAATTGGATCGCCTTGCCACAAAAAATTGGTACTCAACGCGATCAAACCCTAAGATTAATCTTCTTTTTTACTTTCTTTCTTATCCTTCTTAATTTCTATGTTGTATAATTAATTGATGAATTCATACTTTCGTGGACTTGGTTAATATCTTATGCCGTATATGAGGTTGTTTAACTTTTTTTTTTCTCCTGATTCAGGCCTTAAGAGGTGTGGGAAGAGCTGCCGCCTTAGGTGGTTGAATTATCTTCGCCCCAATATCAAGCATGGAGGATTCTCTGAAGAAGAAGATAACTTAATATGCAGCCTCTATATTAGTATCGGTAGCAGGTATTTGTTGACCTTCAATCATATGCAAATGTATACATTTATTTTATGAACTCTACTTCTGAAAACACTCCACGGTCAAGAAAATAAAGGATCCGATTAAAAATTTATGGATTCTACGCTTAATGAGTAGATCCATTAACTAAGATTTTATAGGTTATTGGGACTTTCCTTCGTGGACAGGTGGTCTATTATTGCAGCGCAATTACCAGGAAGAACTGATAATGATATAAAGAATTACTGGAACACAAGACTGAAGAAGAAACTTCTTGGTAAGCAGCGCAAAGGGCATCAGACTCGTAGAGTTTGCAAGCTTAAGCAAAAGATGAAGAGAGGAAATGGAAACTCCAATATGGTTCCCCATAACAATATTAATAACGAGAATCCTTACTGGCCAGAGCTGCCTGTGATGGCACCAGTACCGTATTCGAATGAAGAACAACGGTTTACCGACCATGTGGCCATCAGAAAGTTTCTAATCAAGCTCGGAGGAAGATTTTCTGATGATAATCATGCGATAAATGATGGCACAAATTTTCATCAATTTCCAGGTGACATGTCTTCCACTCCACTTTATGAGCCGTCGTTCGATATTCCCTCTTCTTCTTCTTCAGTGGAAGTCTTGAACAACTCCAACGCTCAATCTGCGCAAACCCTTTACAGAAATATAGACGGGATTGATTTTCAAGTATTGCCAGGTCAAGATAATTTGCAAGTGGAGCTTGGAGGAATATCATACAGCAACCCACAAAGATTAGATGGTCTTGAGTTCCTTTACGAGGAGGATTTGTTCAATAATAGAATTGGGACAAGTTCGGGTGAAACTATTGGATGGGGCAACATGTGCTCTCTGGTCTGCCCACCTGTTGCTCCTAATTATGAAGATATGCAACAAGGGATGCTGCAGGAAAGTGCGTTCAATGACTTGAGGTATCCTGGAATCCATTAGCATGTATGCATATTAATAGTTTAAACTTGTAACATTTAGTAGGAAAAGTGGTGTCCTTATGTCGGAGGAAACCCTAATAAAATTGGTCAACGATATGTTTTCTATTTTCGTGATTGAGACTGTAAATTTTGTCTAACTATTTTGTGTGTTCCTACGAGCCTTTTTTCATCTGTATTTTTCATATTACATTTCTTGTGGTGGTGTTGAATTAGGGGTTATGGAGCTTGAAGCGTATGTATATATATTTATACTACTAATTGTTTGGTGCAATTTTGGTCAGTCTCAACCTTCTTGATCGAAGACAAGCTTCCTATTTGAATGTTTTATTTGTTACTTGGACAACCGGAGATCGATGATGAACATTAGTTTCTCTCCAAGAACTTGCACTCTAAGAATGGTATGTTTTATATTACACGCATAAAATATATATTGATTTGCTGAAAAGCCTCAGTAGAGATAAGCAGTCTTAAATACCTTTGACGTTATGGTCCAAGTGTCTATTTAACATTAATTAGTAATTAATTTGTGTTCCCTCGAATAAACTGGTTTTGGTTCGTTAATTAATTCTTGATCCATCACTGTATCTGCTGTACAACGCCCAACTAGAGATAGTAATATAGAAGTAATACAGCATAAATCGTCAAACAGTTTATCATTACTCTCCCTTCCCTTATCCGATTAAGTTCAAACTGAGCCACAAACTCAAAATGTGTGCCTAACAATATTGACCTAGAAAACAAATATTGGTAAGTTCATTAAATATAGCTAGCCAGATTATCCACATACATGATGCATCTCTGTCAATTCAACCTTCTATGTAGTAGGCTTCCATTATTTTCTTGTTTCTTTCTCCTTTAATTTGTGATTAATTTCCTGTGTTCTTTTGTGGTAATCATAATGTGGTCAATAATATTTAATGTCATATATATATATATATATATATCCTGTAAATTGATCAAGATGATAAATTAATGTCACGAAGTAAAATCATTTATGTAATACTCTTAATAAATAATCAATGCGAGAATAAGAAAGAAAATGAAATATATTATGCAGGAATTACAATTAATTAGGTGGACATGTTTATACACACACATATAAATAAGGTTCAAAAGTCTGTTTATGTTACAAATAATTCTGCTACTATTTTGATAACCTGAATCAACTCCATCAATATGTATGATTAATTTTGGTAGTTGTTATAAGGATGAGCTCCTAGAAATTTGAAAAGGATCCTTCAAACATTCCTTAGCATGATTGAGCTTTACTATTATTTAACTGCATGTTTCTTAGAAACTCCGTACGGTTGTTTTATATATTCTTTAAGAAGTGTAGTAAATATTGATAATGGAAGAATTTAACTTAAATTCATTCCAATCTCATTCCCATTTAATGAGATCGTTTTCAGTACTTTATTTTTCTGGTGTTTAAACCTGAAACGTGATCAAAATACTTAATTACAATTAATTTGTTGCCTAACCAGCTTTGATTGTTTAATGACCAGTTCTCGACTCGTGCTTATTACAAGATCCATGATGGTAAATGAATCCAATTTCTTTAGAGCAGATAAATGTTTATTACCTTATAGGCTGTTCTTCGACGTCATATCTGAACTCTAATCCACTAAACTTAATTTGATCCCACTATTCGAACTGCCATAAATTATCTTTTAATAAGCATTTTTGAATTTGAAATCATGTTTGGTAATTAAGCTCAATTTTTTATGGAAAGAAACTAAGCTCAATTATGCGTTTATATATATACACAAAGAATCATATATCTATATCTATATCTATATATCTATATCTATATATAGGTTATATTAATTAAATTTGGTAATTAAGTTGCATTAAGTGTGCAAATCTTTATTCATAATTGATATTCTTATATGGATATAGAAATTATAATATATCATCTGCTTCGAATTATGGAGAAAAATTGGTACAATATGATGTAAACATACATCTTGGAATGGTTTCTTGAGCTTGACAGCATTAAATTAATTAATTTGATCTGAAAATCAAGGCCTAATCCCGCCTTTGTTTATTTAAGATTTTTGGAAGGTCAAAAAGTTGTCCTGCTGCTGACCACAAATACATATGTGATAGTTGATTACAGTTGTAATAGTTGTAATTAATTAATGCGTGGTAAGCTCTGGTCGTGATCGTTAGAATTATTTGACATTACTTCTAAAACCATTACCCGTTGTTTATCAGGCTATATATTTAAAATTTTGGCCCCTTTAATTAAAGCAACTCATAAATCTAAATTTATAAAGTTACAAAAAACATTAACGGAATATGCTATCAACAAGTCACTGTTTTACAATTAATAATATTAACAATACAAAATAAATTATATGTTTTATATAAATTAATGTGATAATATTATATTATTATAATATTTTTTGTATGATTTATTTTTTATCTTACTAAAAATATAAAATAAGGTGTTTATGATATAACAGTATCACATCAATTGGCGTAAATAAATTTGTATGAGAATTTATATATGTAATAGTTCTATCAAGCACATATCATATATAAGCTTGAAATTAAAATATATATAGTGGGCTTTAATGTTTGTTTGTCTTCGCTTTTCTTCTATATATTGGAAAGCAAAGGAACTTGATTCAGTTGGATGTGATGTGAGTTAATGTAACAGAGGATTGTAGGAAGATTTCATGCACTTTAATGCTTTATATAAACAGTAATTACTTACTAAACCCTTAATTATTCCTAAAGATTTGAATAGTCATGGGATTTCTACAATCAAATCATATGGTAGTTTGCTGGTTGAGAGGTTCTTTAGCAATTTGCACTGAGAGATCGAAATATAAGCTCATTTAACTGCATTCTTTAATCTTTCTGTTCAATCCAACAAAGCAAAAAATTATAAAAAAAAAAAAGTACGTTAATATGTAATAATATAATATGAGAAAGCACAAGAACAATTCGTTCACTTGAACATGGTAGCCTGGCGAAAATAATTATACCCAAGTCCAAATGAGAAATGGTTCTTCATTTCTATTTGTTTTTCTTTCTGATTGCCCGAGAATTTCAGTGCGTAACTTATGAAACGTTAAAACTTTAATACTAATAAAAATTCTATGAATGGAGTTGCAGTCATAATCTTCAAACCAATTGGTTTCAATTATTTAAAATAATCCTCGAGCATGCCAAGAAATATACCGCAACCCAACAGTTAGCCTTTAAAAATAATATAGAATATACATAAAGGAATTATATGATTATAAAAACGAATTTCTTTTTGATAAAAGTAAGAAAGAATATCCCTTGAAAAGAAGAAACAGAACAGAAAAAGACTTGAGCTAAAATCCAAAATTGCAAAAATAAATTTTTTTTTATTTATATTTAATTTTAAATTAATATTGACATGTACGTGCATTATATTGAGACATTCCCTTCAACATAATGACGATACAAAGTATCCATTCAAACCCAACCAAAAGAAATATCCTTGATTAAGGCCCGGGGCATGGAGTTACCCCAACCATGACAAAAAACAAACGACGAGCCAATTCTGTCATGAATTGTTGTTTCGATTTATAATTTATTAATTCTCTTTAGTTAATTAAATTATTAGTCATCCATTCAGATTTTTAATTAATTAATTAATTATATAATATTATGACGGTGACACTCACTAAAGTGACATAAGACGATAAATTCTTTCAATTTTGTCCTATTTTCTTTGTTTATTCTGCAATTAAACATTTAGAAACAATTAATTAATCGGAAGGAAGAGAGGACAGGACAACCATCGGTTAGCCATCATTTACTCGGATGTCAAAAAGTGGTTCATAATCTAGAGTTGAGTATGATTTGACCACAATTCTTCGACTGCGTAATTTGCTTGATGTTGCAGTTGCAAGTTGCAACTCGATGGTAATCAATTTGGCCAGTTGATCCTTTCCTCCATTTTTTATATTAATCAATGATTTAATTGTCATGTAGTAAATCCTTAAAGCCATAATATATAAGATTGAATTTATTCATAGAAATGGATTTTTTTGAAAAAATTTTAAGAACTAAAGTTTAAAAGAAAAATACTTCATGGGCAGCCAACGTTTTTGTGGCCTTCTTTTTAAAAATTTATGTACAACTGGTGTAGTTGAAATATCATTTACAATACTCACTATGCGGAACTACAAATACTTCTTCTTCTTCTTCTTTTTTTTTTTTTCATAACGGATATCTCTTAAATTTAAAATTAACAATAAATATTTTTTATAATTTCAAAAATACTCCCTTACCTAAATTTTCGTGATAAATATCCTCTTAAATTTAAAATTAATAATAAATACTTTCGTTTAGTTTCAAAAATATATAAAATTTATTATAAATAATTGTAAAATTAAATTATATAATTTATAGTTTGAAAATTTTTAAAAATTTAACAAGATAAAAATGTATGAACAATTATATGAAATAGATTAAAATTTAATTATAAAATTTATAATTTAAATAATATAAAAATTCATAAATTAAAAATATATAAAATTTGATTAATAAAATTGATAATGCGAAGAACATTCTATGAATTTTCAGTTGTCTTTCATGCATTGAAGCAAGCCCCCGTCCAAAGTATACACTTGTATTGTTTGGTTGTCTCAATATGGAATAAGGCGAAAACAGCAAAATAGTTATAGATATATTAATTCCGGCTAAAGTTAAAAGAGCAGCAATGTCCATCTTCTTCCACTTTATCTAGAATCCCTACAAATCAAATTAACCATGATTATATCCTGTGCCGAAAAATCTACAGAGGTTCATTCAGCAACTAGAAAACAACAATTACAGATCATTCTTTATAAAACTTGAATAAGAAGATGCTATTCGCTTACAAAATGATGAACAAAAGGAAAATATTCTGATAAACCAACAATTAATTCCAATAAACGAAAACACACATACACACACAAGATTGTAATAACAACAATATATTTAATATAATAAGCGGAAGAATACCAAAAAGAGTTATATAACAACAGAGTACCAAGATAGAAACCAAGAAATATTAAAGTGAAACAAAGCTATGAAAAGAGAATTTGTACGCATATGTAAACTCCATTGCCACTCTTTGCTTGCACTTCTTATGAACAGATTACATTGATTTAAATTTAAAAGTGATAGAAAACCAAAAATGAAACGAATACAACCCTAGCAAATCAGTTTGTTCACTGAGTATCGTCAAAAAAAACACCAAGGCAATTCGTACACTTGCGTTACGTACCAGTTTACTGCCTCCTTTATTCTTCAGGTGTTCTGCGATCTAGCGTAGTAAACTGAAGTCGGTGATGACCGTTCGGTAAGATTACGCGATGTTTCAATAGAGAGAAGACACGTGTATGAATGTCTTCCTTTACGGTTGTCTACTGGGCTTCGACAATCGTAAACTCAATAAATGCTTACTGGGCCTTAATAAGCGATATTTTAATAGAGGGAAGACACGTGTATAGATGTATTCCGATACGGTCGTCCGTAAGTTCAATAAATGCTTAGTGGACCTAATTAGGCGGGTCTAGGTTTTGGTTAAACTGTTTCCCATGTGAAGATTGCACGGTAACATTCCTCCCAGACACAGGCCCATTGGCTTTCGATCTATTCGATGACCCACTCTGGAAGAAAATTTAAATTTTGTTGCAGACTCCCCTATTATTCCACTTGAACTTCTGAAGGAATTGGCCTGTAAATTGCATGAATTTCTACATCACTGACCCCTTTTGAGGTCCTGCTGGGTTACCTACCATTATTTTTGTTGGGGCTTGAAACCAAATGAATAGAACAATATCGTGTACACAAACGAGTAAAATTTTGTGTGTAATCTCATCACAATTATCCTACTACAATTCTTTTGACAATTGCCATGTATTTATTTACAAACATTAGCAGTTGGAAGGCTAATCTTTGTTGTAAAATTCATGTTATTCAATAGCTATTGCTACAAGCCTACAACGTTGAGTCCATTAATGAAGGACGGAACCAATAATACGACTCATACAGAAAACAGAAGGACAGTTACACATACAGTCGGCTTTATTTGTGAACAATATTAAACTTCGATGGTTAGCTAGTGAATTCGAGCTGCCAAAACTCTGGGTCTCTGTTTATGACGCTGCTAAACAAAATATGCGTACGTACTTTTCTACCCTAGTTAGGGAAGAAGCTTTGGTCTAGACAGATCATTGAATTAACTACCATACGAAATTTACGCCAACTTATTATCTAGTCAACGGTCTGGTTCATGATCATACGCTGATAACTTGGAAACCCGCTTGCCGATGATTGATGATCTCCTTTGCTGGGAGTTTATCATTCAACTTCTATTTCCATGGTTAGATCAGAGAGATTGTACAAATACCTTGATACGTTGCATTGCTACTTGTAATGTTTCTTCAGTCATGTTGGCGAAGCAAATTCTGAACCAGCCAGGTTCACTGCAATGGAAAGAAGATCCCGGAGAGACATTCAACCCAACTTTAAAGATAATCTTCTTCCATAGCTCTTTTTCTGCTTCAAAATTGTTTGAGACCAAAAGATGTCTCATGTCGACCCAGCAAAACAAACCCGCATTACTTTTCAAGCATCTAATTCCGGCATGTTTAAGGCCTGAAACAAGCATTTCTTTCCTCTTCTTAATTCTCTTCCGGTTTTCCTTCATGTATTTTCGGATGAATAAATCGTCTGACAAGATGTTTGAGATCAGGAACTGTGTTTGAGAAGAAACAAGTTCGAAGCTTGACATTTCAGTCGCTGCAGAAACAACTGTTTCATCGTTGGAGTACATACATCCAACACGGAATCCTGGCATGCCTAGATCCTTTGAGATGCTGTAAACAACGTGAATGCGACTCCATAGATCAGTTTCGTCAAGGTTTCTGTCTTTTACAGCCTCTAAGATGCTTGTAAAGCTGCTGGGTGAGTCAAAGACCGTAGCCGAATAAATTTCATCGCTTACAATATGAATTCTTTTCGCGATGACAAAAGTAATGAGGTGATTGAGCTCGTCGCGAGTCATGGTTGTTCCAAGTGGGTTTGAGGGATTCGTTATAAGCACCGCTTTAACTTCTAGTTGAAGGCTTTGAGCTTGCTGATAGGCTTCTTCCAGGGCAGACATGGTTATTTTGAAGCCATTTGAACTTGAGCTAGTTATTGGAACAACTTCAACTTCGGTACGCCATTTAAGATCTCTATCAAATCTGTCAAAAGAAATTAAATTGATCACCTTTTTTGTCCGCGTATAAAATATAGATATAGGTTTCAAGAACTTTGAAATACACATTAAAGAGTTTCCATTTTGAATGAAAGCATCCGCTAGTGAAATTAACTTACCCCGGGTAATACGGGGTGGGCACAAGAATAGCTTCTCCGGGATCAGCCAGGCAAAACATTAGAGTCTCGTTGGCAGCAGTTGCACCTGCAGTGAGGACCAGCTTGTTTGGATCAAATTTTACCTTGTTTCCTCTTATTCTCTCCAGCAACTTTACCATTTCCTGTACAAGTTATACGGTTCAAGGTTCAGAACACTGTATTTTTTCTAACGAGTAAGAGATTAAACTTGATTAATAACTAGTACCCAGGATTAAAAAAGTTACATTTTTAAAAACTGGCAATCCGTGATAGTCCTGGAAAAGAGCAAGCTCTCGAAATACACATTTTCCATTTCGCTTTAGCCATAGACTATCCGAATTCCTTGCGATCCACGACTTGATAAGGTCAGAAGAAAGCTGCAAGAAATAGCAGTCGACTTTAAGTAGCTGAGAAATTAGTAATGATATGGAAAGCCTTCACAAATTTAAAAAAAAAAAAATTTGGACACATATTCAAGTTTCCATGGTTCTAATTCCGGTAAATTTAACTTTTGGGCGAACGTACTGTCTATCCTAAACACGAGTTATTTTTTCCAAGAATCATGATATACCAAAAATGTTACTATTAGTTTTTGTATGTGTACCGTACCTGATTCTCAGCCAGTCCCATCTGAATGATTCCAGAGGGATTATCAAGTTGATCGTATTTGTTCTTCTCGTAAGCTTCCAAGCCAAGGAAGTAGGGAGAACTTTGTCCATGAGAATCGAAGGTAGCTTTCCTAGAAAGCATTTTGATAAAAGGATTGAGTTTGTGAGGGGGAGGGTTTTGTAATGTTCGATTGATAGATCGTGAGTTGTAGCATGACATATATATCTATAACTTGCAAGGAGGTGCAGGGTTCGGAAAGAAAAAGGACGACACAATAAAATAAAAATTATTTGACGGTGCTGATTCCTTTGACCAAAGAGTGACTAAAAAAAAGATATTTTTTTTTGGTGACGATATAATTAAAATAGAATTATTTAATTTAATTGGTTTCGTCTTGATTATTATATTAGTGATATCAAATATATAAATTTAATTTTCAAAATTTTTTACAATTTCTTTATAAAAAACAATGCCATTATTTCGCCATAATTTATCAAATAGGTACGTAATATTAATTTTTTTTTGGGATACGAGAAAATCCCGTCCGTCAACCAACACTCCGGAATTTTCTTACCGCAGGATTTGCCACCACGTAATATTAATTTGCATATGATGTACTAACCTTTAAGGCTATAACTTTTAGAATTTCTTAAATATAGTTATAATTTATCTGCTTATATCAAATAGATCCCTTTACTCAAGGAACTAATTTTTTAATCAAATTAACGAAATGTAAGAATATGCAACTTAACAATAAGAATATATCAATATTTTATATAAAATTCAGGACTTCCTGAATACAAATAAATTTTACATAAAAATAGAAAAATTAAATATAAATATTTTATTTAAAACTAATTAAAATATTTATTATCTTTTTATATAAATTAATGTGATATAAAATATTGTTATAATGTGTTTTTAATTATTTTTTATAAAAATATAATTTTATACGATAATTTATCATATTAATTCATAAAAAAATTTAATTCTCAACATTATTATTTTGATATTCCTTTCCCAACAGAGTACGAGCGATTTGCCAATTCCATTCCAAGCTTTAGTTGACGGATAAACCTGAGATCCTGAAAGCGTGACATCTCTAATTAATTATATATGCCTTTTATTTCAAAAAAAAGAAATTATATATCCTTTTTCCAAATCGAGCTTTAAGAAACTCAGTCAGATCTAACAAAAACGCATGCGTTTCGTTTCATTTATAATTTAATTTATTAACTTTTTTGTATAAACAACATTTTCCAGAATATAATAACAAGCGCTTGTGTGCTGTGAGAACGTCATTTCAAGTACAGTCTCTGTTCTATTCTAAAAATAAAAAAAATAATAATAATAATAAACAACCTACTACCGAACCGATGACACCATCCTTTCGACCAATGGATTGGTATCTATAAATAAATTAATCCTTGTAGCATATAAATTTTAAATATATGTTAAAGGTTATTATTTTAAAATAATATTTTTTATTATATTTTCTTTTACAAGATTTTTTTAATAATTTTTTAACACAACTCATTCGCATCAATTTTCATAGACAAACTACATTGTGTACTAACAACAGGGATGTAAAAGTTAAATAATAATAATAATGAATAAAATTAGTTAACAAAATCGCTATGGCTGAAGTGTTTATTTAATAAGAAAAATTATTTAATAGGATCACATAATTTTGATAGCCATTCCTCAATTTGATGAAATAGGATTTTTCAAGTATCCCAAATATATATATATAATATATATATATATATCTAATAATTGTTTAATCAAGTATCACTTTTTTTGAATTGGGTCATATAGTATACATGGACCCCTCTCTTCCTCTCTTTAATATGTCACCACCTTCCAAACTTACAAATAACACTAACTTTTATTTAAAATTTATGAATAATATCAAATTCCCTCTATAGTTTGTCAAAATAATAAAACCCTTTATCAAAAAATTTAAGATAAAACCCCCTTATTATTTTCTTAAATATCATTTATTTTCTTATCAAAATATTTATGATAAATACTATCTACATTTTAAAGTTTAAAGAAATTATAGAAACCCTATTATTAAAGATAAATATATATTTTTATCATATAAATTCATAATTTTTATCCCACAAACTCTTAAATTAAAATAATTAAAATTTTTTTAAAAATATTTTAATACTTTATACTAAAAAATTTATAAATTAATTTTTAAGAATTAAATTTAAAATATTTTATTTTATATTATAAAAATTTATTAATTTATTTTTATTTTATAATTTAAATTTATAAAATTTTTATTTTTATTTTTAAAATTAAATAAAATTAATTTAAATATTTTAATGACTATAATACTTTACACTATAAAAAAATGAATTGATATTTTTATATTCATAAGTATTTTTAAAAAAACTATCAAAAATAAATATAATATAAATCTCATTTTACAAATTAGAGATAATTTGATTATTTTATAATTTAAAATTTTTTTTATTATTTTTATATGTATGCACAAATATAATTAACGAGTAATTAATATGACATTGAGATTTAATATGTAATAAAAAATTTAGATATTAAATAATTAAATATAAAAGATGTTTAATTATAATATCTGTTGAACCTTTGAATTTCGACAAAAATTTTATATTATTTAAAATTAATAATTGATCAACACATTAGCGATATTTTAGAAGGGA
>JAVXUL010000002.1:5385414-5401475 GCA_035590515.1 Trichilia minutiflora | reverse complement strand
ATTACAAAGTTTATATACAAAGAAATAATAACCCTGAACCATATGACACGATTGGTTCTAGGGCATATCTCTAACATAAGGTAGTCAAGAGGGTGAGAAAGGTAGCTTATATACTGCAGCTATCAAAGAGACTCAAAATTCATCCTACAAGTCATATCAACTTTCTCAAGCTGTATCACAAAAACTTAACAGATTTGAGATACCAATAAGTCAAGCGAGTTCTACTGATTATCCGAAAATAGTTTAACAAGAAAGTGAAGAAAATCCTTGATTATCAGACTTTAGGGCAAAGTAAAAAGAATCAGAGAACAGAGTAATTGGTTCAGTAAAAAAGTGTGGGTGTAGCAGATGCTAACTGGGAGAAAGAAGTTATATTATGGCAACTTGAAAAGGAAATGAAAGCCTATCGAAACTCACTATCAATGAGGACATCAAACTCTTCTGATAAGAGTGATTTGTCACAAACTTGAATTGATCATACTTGCTCAGGCTTGGCTTGATACATTATTCCAAGCTTGAGTGGATATGGTATATGTGGAGGAGTATATATATGTAAAAGCAAGGTAGAGTTACATATTACTGAGAGTATGACAATAAAAGTGCAAGCAAGAGACAAGCATCCGTATAGGAGCAAAAGCGAGCCACACTTAATAAAAGTATATATAACGAACTATATGCTTTAAGATGCATGAACATGCCACACCCATTAGCCCACATGTGGGAAAAAATGTGGGTACAACATTACAACATAAGCGCATGTGAGTAGGGGCAAACATATGCTCATCGCTAACATGCGAGGTGTTAGAGACCGAAGCACGCGATAGCATACATGTATTGACCCGAGATCTATAGACAATGACTTTAGCCAGTCTAATAGGATAACACACTCGAATGCATGAGAAATTAGGATATCAAAACATTTCAAACAAAGTGTTGGATAAGGATTGAAATGTACGAAGGAACAGGATTTGATAGCATAACGGATCATGCCACCATACTTTAAAAGAGTAGGGGTGTCAATCTTTAACTAATAACTAGTATCATAAACTTGTATATTTAAAATTATATATATAAAGATGTTTGGTAGTATAATATATTCGTATCTTTTTTATATAATAATTACTTGATAATTGTCTTAATTATACAATGTGTGTGGATAGTATTTATAAATATTTTATTATTAATAATAATAATAAATATTAAAATTAAAATATTCGTTTACAAGTGATGTATTCATTATTATATTTTGTGTACTTATAAAAAATTAATGTGTGATTTCATTTAACATGCGCTGTATGTTGAATTAATTGGCTAAATTTAATGACTTAACGTTATTATGTATCTTTGTCGTATACAAGAAAAAGAACCCGTAACAACAACTATGTTGAGTTATTTATGCCATGCTTTGTCACTTACCAAGAACTAACTTCATTAATTATCAGGCAATTAAAACACATTTGACATTTACTCGTGTAGACTTTTGCTACTTGAACTCAACAATGTAGGCCCCGGCCCCTTTCGTTTCTTCCTCATTTTCTCCACTGATAATCAGAGATATCACATGACATTTCATCGCCATTATTTAGATCACGTCTTACTTAAATTAATATATATATATATATATATCAGCCACGTATAGGAACGTAACGACCTTAATCAAATCAGCAGTAATGCATGGAACATTTTCCTCAGTACGGACTACCATTTAAATCACTTGCGTGTTCCATTTGATTACTTGCTTATTGCTTAAAAGCTGTGATATTGGGTCATTGACAGTACGTATGGGGAAAAATAGAAGCTGAGTCTAAGTCAAATTTGGTGAACGTCTTTTAGTTAATTAATTTCATTGCAGTATTAGGGTAACTGCCGATCCAAGTCAATGTAAAAGTTGGAGTGTGTCTTCCAATTTTTTCGTAAAAAGACAGAAATACCCGGTTACAGAGGAATGTTGGGTAGCAAGAATTCAAAAGGAGTTACGTAATTGTTGGTTAGTTTAATTAAGCGCTACCTGCCATAAACAGTACATTTGCTCTTGACCTTTCCATCATGCTATTAATTTTTCACTAAGATCGGCTGAAACCATGGACGCTTAATTTGTTGTGAATGGCTGCATTCTCTAAATGGGAATTGTTGAACAATGAACAACCCGGACTGTTACGTGCAAAAGAGAAACGTGGTCTGTTTAACGTGTTTTAATTAAAATGCTGTTGATTTCTTTCTGGAGTCATAATTTGGTTAGGTCAATCGTAAAATTAATTAATAGAAAACAAATATTGACAATTCTCACCTCCAATATGTCATCATAAGATTTATGGAATTCAAAATTTGATCAGATTTCACACCTCATGGACAACTCAATTAATCCAATAATACCATTCCCATTTTGTTACAAAAATTTCTTCTTTATATGTGTGATAACAATTAACTTTCTTTGACAAAGTAGGTTTCAGCTGGATACATTTGTATCTTCTTGAAGGAAATTTTTTTTTCTCCCGACAAAAGAGATAAATTTTTGTCCTATGAATCACATTCCATGGGAAAAGTAGTGGGTTTGGTTCACATTGTCTTAAACCTGCTTGTTATTTATTGGACGATCGTGACAATGTCTCAGTCCTCCACTAGACAAAGAGCACATAACCTACTCCAAAATGCACGTATCAATACATATTCATTTAAGAGAGTCAACAGTCAAGGATGTTTGCCTATGAACAAAGGTTACAATGAGATTTTGCCTTCGAAATGCAGAGATTCTGGGCAGCATAAACTCGCCCATCCATTGCCATGTATTGTTTATTGTCTGCCTTTCGTAGGGCTTTCCACGAAGATTGTGTTAGATTATTCGTAATTAAATAATACAATAAATTTAAAGAACATTTATGTTAAATAATAGACAAAATATTAACGTCGAATAACCTAAATTCATATTAAAAAATAAATCTTAAATCAATTATTATTGGAATATTCAAGTTCTTAATATTAAAATTTTCATAAAGAACTTTTTTTATGGTTTAGAGTAATTCTTTTGATAATAAGATACCAAAATAACATCTTATTTATATTTAAGCTTAACGAACAAACCTAATAGGTATATAAATGTTTATAATTTTATACTGTTTATTTCTATTCAGTTTATCATTAAATAAAAATAAGACCCTAATTTTTATACATTAAAAAACTTATACTTTCATAATAAATTAAATTTATATTTTATTTAATATAATTTGATCAATTTAATTAAAATAACTTTTGTAATAACATATAATATATAATTAAGACATATTTAATGCACATATTATTAAATTAAAATCTAAAATGATTTGTGTGTAATCCTTTGAAAAGGATATTCATTTTGTAGATTATACTTTCAATTCCAAGTTTCAATGCTGGAAGAAAATGATGGTAACAACAGTTTCAATTTCTAAAAGTAAATCTATTTCCAATCGATAAAAAAGTTGGCTGTGTCTGCCCTTGTTTATTCCTTCTGGGGATGTACTCCTGAGAAAGAAAGAGAACGCTGAAGGAGCTTAGTCTTTTTATCGATTGAATATATCACCTTTGGTAATTACTCGGTCAAGCCACCCCAACAATTTTCAGTCATAATTTTAAGAGAAAGTTTTTAAGTTGTATAAGCTTATCATGTCCTTCAATAAATTAATACACTTAAATTATTATTATTTTTTTTTTTAATTTTAAAGCTATTGTGTTTCAACATCTAAGATGCAGATTATACCCAAGCCCAATATAAAGGAAAATCTACAGCACAGCCCCTAGTTGCAAAGTTGTCCAGTTTCACTAAGTTATAATCTTAAGGCCCAAAATACTGGTTGGACGTTTAACTAGTTACTGAATTGAGGAAAATGGACGAGAAATAAAGAAACGAAGAATATACATCAGGCATTGACTTGATTAAATTACAGGTGTGTGTGTATATATATATCATGCATTGATTAACTGCATAATCAATATCTAGACCCACATAAATCTGGGTTTGGAAAGATTATGATTAAGGGACCTGGAGACCAAATTGATATTTAACGGTTCCACTCAAAGAACAGAAATCATACTGGTGGTTGAATAGAGAAGAAATTAAAGCAATTAGAACAAATATTTTACGGAAAAATTTTAATTACCCTGCAGAGATGCTTTATGAAGTTACTAAAGACAATCTGTTAAGATGTCAGTGGAATTATCTGAGGTGGAATATTTGGCAATGTGGTTTGTATGACCTTTTCCTAGCAGCATGTTCAAACTTCTTGATGGCAACTTCATTTTCTTCTAAGTCCATCTGAACAAAGTAACGTATCCACCAAGAGAAGCTCCTCCACTTATCATTCACAAGGAAAACAACACTTCAGCATGTAATATTCACAGAACGAGTACTTTAATACAAAATTTCGTGTTAGTTTTGACATCAACTACCAAGTGAAGGAATATGTGATAAAAATTATTTAATTTCAAACTCATAAAGTTTTGAAGATACCAAATTCCATACAAGGACAAACAAACACAGACAGTAAAACACATTTAATACATATATGATGCTTTTAAAAATAAATACACTTGATTATTATCAATAATATTATAGCAAGCTATATAACCGCAGCAGAAATCAAATCCTCTAATTGATGATATTTCAAAGACGTTCAGCACATCATGTATGAATCCAATATTCCTTTGTCCATGTTGTATACTTGCAAACCTTATAACAAATAATAATAGCAAGCTACATCTGGTGTTCATGTTGTACACTTGCAAACCTTATAATAAATAATAATAGCAAGCTACTTCTGGTGTTCACAGTTAAACTCCAAAGCAACTGAGCAAGTTGAATTGTCATTTTAATGCCACTATAATGGATACCATTTGAACTAAAACCATGGTCAAGTGCCACTTGCGAATTTATTGAAAATTGATTGTTGCATGAACCAGATCTGTGTAGACACATAGTCCACAGGATTCCGTACATCTCAATCAAAAGTACTATAGGCCATTTTATCAACGGTTTAATGAATTATAAAACCAAGAACTTATCAGGAAATAATTGTGTAACCCAGCAAGTAACAGCCACTTACCGCCCTCCCAAATTTTGACACTTCAAAAGTTTTTGCTCTCAGCTGAGCAGGAGAACCTACATGTGAACAATCAAAAGACAATTTCTAAGGTAAAGAAATATATATAAACAGCAGAATATGTGATCAACTCTCAAGGCTGTAAGTTGGAGAGAATTTCTTCAAGGAATGAACAAACGATGGCATCTATGCTAGAGATAATGTTAAGGTGTATGCACATAATGCACACATATGGGTGAAGACATATAATCAAATGAAATTCAATGAAATAAATATAAATTAAAGAAATAAAAACATGGAAGAGAGAAAAATGCATAACAGGGACAAGAACTAGTTGCACTTCAATACAATGTGCTGCAATTAATTGGTAACTACAAATTCCATGCCAAAATTACTCTCGTCTCTACTTTGGACACAATGTCACAATACTCTGGTCAAACCCACCTCACTCCAATCAAATATAGAGAAACATTAACTGATCATGGTTATGGATTGTAAAGCGAAATACAGCAGAAAACAGGAAAATCAAGATCCAAACTCAGCGCCCATGCTACAAATTTGATTACTCCAAATATACAAAACCACATTAATTTGTTTATGAAACAAACTACTAACAGCTAACTGATACTCAACAGAATGCAGAAGGCTGCTGCTGATCATAACAAAGTTAAGAACATCAAAAAAGAAATTGTTTCTAAAACATCACTCAACAAACAACAGTTTCTACCTAAGTCAACAAGTGTGCAACAAAATTTCCAGTTCAGAAGATAATTTCAACTCTACTTGCCTGTAAATAATATAAGACCGTCAGAGGACACCCTCAACAAATATGGAAGAGTCTTGTTGAGGTATCTTGGAGACAAGTAATCCAAGGCATCTGAGATAATTAAAACAGAAAAAGATTTTGGCCTGTATGGAAGAGAAAACTTGATATCAGCTACACGTACAATGCCCATACGCACTAGTCCCTGCAGTAGTTATCAATAACCTCTATGTCATATGGTTCCACACCCCAGGACTCAGTTTTCCTTTCCTTCAACAATCTAGAAATCACTGAACAAGTATCAGGACCAACATGCAAAACTTTATGCATGCTGGCACTATATGTTTTCTGCGAAGCTGGAATTGCTCGCTGAAACGTCTACTGTGCATGAAAAATAACCTGTAGATGCTGTAACGTGGGCATCACCTTGGGAACTTCAAAAGAGAAGCAGCCAAAGAAGTAAGATGCAGTGAAGGAGAAGCAGAAGAAGGATTGACCAAATCTTGAGCAGATTTTTTTTAGCGAACATAAAGATTTTCGGTCAAATAAATCAGGACATTCTTTCTACCGAGGGTAGTCAAATTTTTTCGAGAGGGTTTTTCAATTCGGTCGAACAAACTCTCCGCTTCTTTCAACCAAATTGTGCACAGATTTTATATTTTTACCCTTATTTGGTTTATTTTCTTTGAGTTTTAATTTTATTTTAAGGATATTATTATAATTACCAAAACTCTATGTCTTCTCTAAAATAAAGGGTTAAAACTTGTTTATGGATTTTTACCAAAATTTATAAAGTCTCTCAATTTCTATTTTAAGGTTTTTAGAATTTGGGGTTTATACCTAAATAGCACTACTTGGTGAATTCCAAGTGTGTCTTCTTGGTGGACTCCAAGAAGTTTAGCATGCTCTGAACACAGCCTCAGGATTACGGTGGTCGAATTCATGTTTGATCATTTCAATATGCTTACACGCTGCATAAGTTTAGTATCAAAGCACGCATAATCTTAATAGCAGGGCGGACAAGACTGAAGGCAACCATTTCAATGTCGTTGAACAAGAAAAGCAGATGCTAGCTAGGTTTAGACGTGAAGGAATTTTTAAATTGATTGTCAAAACTCAAAAAAAAATTTTAAATAGTTGGAGATACCTATAGAGAAACGAGTTAGATTAATGGCTTATAGATTTAAAGAAAGAGCGACCATTCAGTGGAATAGAGTGCAAGAAAGTTGTAGGAGAGAGGGTACAACACTTGTACATACTTGGTGTAGAATGTGACAAATGTTACGGACTAAATTTTGTTGTCCGCGTATAAGCAATATTTGCTTCCACAACCTCAAAAATATCATCAAGATCAAAGGTTAGTGAGTGAAAAGGCTAGCTTTGGGTTTGTTGGTGTAAGGACCATGCGTCCAACCATCCTTAATATAGAAACCACAACAACTAAGCTTATAAGGTCAGTTGTGAATCAACCAACTAAACAACCATTGAGAAAGAATATAACTTTGGTTGAACAATGAGAGAAAGGTGTGAAGAAAGTCGTATGTGATTCGAATGATGAAGATGAAAGTGACAAAGATTACAAAGATGAGAATGTCAAAAGTGTAACTCAATTCGATGTTGAAGGAGAAGATGACAATGGGAAAGTTATTGACCTAAGAAACTCATTATCGGATTTGAAAGACAAGACACAGAGCCATAGCGATGGTATTAAGGAGGATTTTGCTCAAGAGATGGAATGTGAGAATGTTAAGAATGAGACAACATCTGTTTTGGAACAACTATAAAAAGCAGAGGTTGAAAGTAAACTACTTTCTAACATGACTCGAAAGTTATTACTTTCTTGACAAGAGATATAAGAGATTGTTCTAAAGAGGCGTTATCTTGCGGGCTATTAGAGTTTTGTGTTCAGCATGATTTTTATTCGAAGATTGCTAAAGCGAGATATGATTATGGGTTATCATTTACACCTATTCCAGATAAAATTATACTAGTTGCTGGACATAGGGCCAAAGAGGAAAGTAGTGATGTTATATTTTGTATGAATAATGCGGAAATTGATATTGTTAGCGATAAAATTATATCACTCTCAAAACTGTTTGAAAAAATGTTACATAATGTTTTTGTTGAGTCTCAAAGGGAAAATATAGATTTCTTATAGGTTAGAATATATTTTAAAGGAATAAGGGCTATAGAGTTGTATGTTAGGACTAGAAGAGTAAAATTATTTTGTCTGGAGATTGTTTGTGCTTTGAAATTATTTTGTCTGCAGATTGTTTGTGCTTTGAAGCTTTTATCAGTTGCCAATAGGTTAGGTTGTGAGAAGATAGAAGTTAGCATGTGATAATCATTTAGCTTCACTAGTTGACGACATAGGGGAAGAATTGGTGCCTATTAGGTATGGTTTGGAAAGGTTAAGCAACACGTTGGATTGGCTACATTAAACCATTGCTTTTGTAAATATTGGTTCTCAAATTAGAAAACATCAAATTAGAATCAAACTGAGAGATGAATGGAAGGCCGCCTATAAGACTTGAGATGACTATATGGGTGGTTGGTGATGACTTCAACTTGAATAGTGATCGTAACATTTTTAGGTGACTCATGCACCGAACCACAGGTGAAGTTGTTCATACATTAAAGATTTCATAGGCTGGAGCTAGCCTAAAATCGAGTCATAGGATTACATAAACCAATATAGGATAATTGTTAACATTTGACTTGTTAAGACAGATCTCCAAGTTGAAAATGATTTGGGTGAGTGGTAGTAATAATATTCGGCTTGGATTACATTTTTAATGATTTCAAGCAGTTTATAGATCTAGCATATGGGTGAGTGGCATTCCATATTATTTTGAATACCAAAATCTTAAGACTTACAGGAAGCTCAAATAGCCACAGGATAATTACAATAATGAGTTAATTGGCTTAAATAATTTTGTAGCTTGTAAAAATCAACAAAACAAAATCAAAGATGATGGATTCAAGGTATATTTTAGATGGAGATCTAAAGGGGATGTGAGTATTTTGTTTTTGCTGGTGGTGAACTCAGGGATCCTAATATTATTAGTGTGATTTGCTTGACTTAAATGTAAGTAGAATTGGCAAGGATTGAAGCCGACTTTAATGAATCAACATCTAAAAAATATGGATGGTATGTTAACCACTTGAGAGAATTAGGTGTTGAGAGTAACAAGACTAGAGATAAATTCAACCTGGGAGCCAAGGTTGTTGCCAATGTGAGGACCTCAAGGGTTGGTGAAGTTTGTAAAGAGTTGAGTTTTGAATTTTTTTTCGCAAGTGAAGGAGAATGAAACTGGCATCACCTTGGGAACAACAAAAAAGAAGCAACCAAAGAAGAAAGTTATAGTAATGAAGAAGCAAAAGAAAGCAACAAGCATGGAAAGTTTTGATCGAACGAATCCCACAATTATTGATTTATTGTCACAATAGAGCCTTATTGGCCCACAATATTTTATATTCAAATCCTTCAATATAATCTTCAACCATAACAACTCACAGACACCTTATGTCGTTGCTCTAAACTCAGCTTCTGCACTTGATTAGGCTACAATATTTTGCTTTTTACTTCGCCAAATCACTGAATTGCCTCCAATGAATGTACAATAACTTAAAGTAGACATTCGATCCATAAGAGACCCGACACAATCTGCATTTGTGTAGGCTTCAAGAACAAGCTCGAAGTTTCTCTTGAATATTATCCCCTTCTCAGGATTAGCTTTTAGGTAATGAAGCACACGACAAACAGCTTGAAGGTGAATCTTCTTAGGATTATGAATGAATTGGCTGATGATGCTAACAAAGTATGCTATGTTTGGTCGAGTGTGGGTAAGATAGATGAATTTTCTAGCTAATCTTTGATTCATCTCCCTATCTATTGTTGGTTTTCCAATAGCCTCTCCAAGTCTATGATTTGGCTTTATGGGTGTTGTAACTGGTTTGCTTATAAGCATTTCTATTTTATTGAAGAGATCTGTGATATATTTTTGTTGTGAAATGAAAATCCCTTGTTTGAAATAAACAACCTTAATCCCGAGAAAATATTTTAATCTCACTAAATCCTTAATTTTGAATTCTTTGACAGAGCATTGCTTCAGGATTTGTTTCTCCTTCTCATCATTTCTAGTCACAATAATGTCATTCATAAAGACTATCAAGGCCATGACTCCCCCTGCAGCCGGGTGCTTGATGAAAAAAGTATGATCTCCCTATCTTTGTTTATACCCTCTAGCTAACATCACCTTGGTAAACCTCCTAAACCAGGCACGAGATGACTATTTCAATCCGTACAAGACCTTCCTTAATTTACATACCTTATTCCCTTCATCTCCTCCAAACCCTCGTAGGATGCTCATATAGATTTCTTCTTCCAAGTCCCCATGAAGGAAGGAAATCTTCATATCATACTGTTATAAATCCCAACTAAAATTAGCTGCTAAAGATAACAAGATTTTCATGGTATTCATTTTTGTAGCCGAAGCAAAAGTCTTTTGATAGTTAACTCCATACCTCTGAGTGTACCCTTTAACAACTAGTCTTACTTTACAGCGTTCTAATGATCCATCAGCCTTAAACTTCAAGGAAAAAATCTATTTGCATCCAATTGTCTTTTTACCTTTTGGTAGATTAACTACCTCCCATGTCCTATTCTTTTCTAATACATCCATTTCAATTCTCATGGCTTTCCTCTATTCTTCCTTGGATAATACTTTAGATAAAGCTTTTGGAATAGCAATTTCATTTAGACTCGTGAGAAAGCACCTATAAGATGGTAAGCACTTTTCAAAGGATAAAAAAGAGATAGAGGGTATAATGATCTTTTGATACACTCTCAAGTTATTTTTTCTCACAGCTATAGGTAAATCTTGGTCATTTGTTTGAGGTTCAGAGAGTTGATATTCTATAAGTAAAGGTGGAGTAAGTTAAATATTATTACCTTATTCCCAGAAGTCGAGCTAGAAATTTGGACTTGTGTCGAATCAAAATTGGAGCTTGTTTCCTTGAGTACACTTTTCTTTTCTCATATCATATATAATCAAGAGTTATTATCCTGTATAAGATACAAAATAAGAGATACAAGTGACACAATAGGAGACACGGGTTTAACTTAAGAGTTTATGGAATTGTTTGACATTACAGGTAAAGACGATGAATGAGATGAAGATGAAGGTGGTAGATCGAGATCAAGTAGAAAAAAATCCTTATCTTTCATGATAAAGGACTCCCTCTAAAAATACGGTTCGGTGAAGTATGACTCTTCTTTTGCAAATGTGACATCAGCTGATATATAAAGCTTCCTAGTGGGTGGATGAAAACATTTGTAACCATTTTGTGTGGACGACTATTCTACAAAGATACATTTAATAGCTCTAGGATCTAATTTTCCTCGATTATGGACATGAACAAATAAAGTGCACCCAAAATTTCTAGGTGTTAGATTGTTTGTGGCACTAATATCAAGATAGAATTTAGAAAGAACTTCCATTGAACTTTTTGATCTTAAAATCCTTAAAGGAATTCTATTTATGATATAGACAAAAGTGAGACTACCTTCTCCCAATAATATTTTGGTACATTTTGATGAACTAACAGTGCTCGAGTAGTGTTTAGGAGATGATCGTTTTTCTTTCAGCTATCCCGTTTTGTTGTGAGGTTTTAATGCAGGATGACTCATAAACAATTCTCTCTTTTTCGAAAAAGGGTGACAAAACTTGACTGAATTCTTTGCATTGTCAAACCTAAATCTTTTTATTTTGGTACCAAACTAATTTTGAATCATCATATGGAAGTTGGGAAAGACATTACTCATATCTAATTTGTTTTTTAGTAAGAAAATCCAGGAGACTCTTGTGCAATTATCAATGAAAGATATAAACCATCATGAACCGGAAACATTTAAGACTATAGAAGGTCCACATATATCATTGTTAATTAAATAAAAAGGAGACGAACATCTTTGGTTATTAATGGGAAAGGATACATGAGTGTGTTTTGCATATTCACAAATATTACAATGAAATGTGCTAATATCTAATTCCTTAAATAAAGACAGAAACATGACCTTTAAAACTGAAAAAGAAGGATGTTCGAAACAAAAGTGGTGCAACCAAATGACATTTCTTTTAGAAGAAGAAAGAAATGAAGAGAATAAATTCGTCTAGATTATACTCAAAAAGTTTAATGTCTCAAAGTAGAAAAGTCTATTTTTTTTTCTCTAACACATCCAATCTTCGTCCCTGATTCTCGATCCTTAAATTCACAATAAGATGAGTAAAATATAACATGACAATGTAAGTCTTTTGTAAGCTTTTGAATGGACACAAGATTGATGGGTAATTTAGGAACATGTAAAATATTTTTAAGAACAAGATTAGGTGTGACATAGACATCCGCTACATTGGCTACTGTGGTTGTGGTTCCATCAACAACAATGATTTTTCTATTACTTGGACATAAACTGTAAGTGTTGAGCTGATTTGAGATATGTGTCATATGGTCTATGGCTCCCGAGTCTATAATCCATAAATTCTCAAACAATTTATCAAAAACATTTAATCTAAGGGAGAATAAGGGTTTGCCTGAGAGTCCTAAAGAACACACGCCAATAGGAGGTTTCTCAAGAGTTCCCAATAGATTCTTCAACTTTTTATTTTTTCATTGTTGTTTCTTGTATCTGATCTTGGTCTGGTTGTAAGGTTATCTGAGCCTGAGGTTATTATTGTTGTTACTGACTTCCTTTATTTCCCCACTCACAGCCAGGGGGTTTTCCATGCAATTTCCAGCAACGATCTTTTATATGCCTGGGCTTTTTACGATAGGTACACCACAGATCATCTCGATTTGCTCTCTTTGACACTTCAGCCTTTCCATGCCCCATTTTTTATGGCTATTCCAAAGTCAAACCCCGTTGCTTGTTACCAAAGGTTGCAAGTATAAAGCCATCAACTAGTTGGGGATTAAGCATAACTCCCTTACGACTCTCTTCATCTTACCTAAGATCTGAATTCTCACCTGATCGAAATCGGAATTTATACCTACAAGAAAATCATAAACCCGATCTCTTTCTATGAAATTTTTTGTTACTCTTACACATTCACTACATTTCAAATCAATCATCCAATAATAATCCAGTTCTTACCATTGCTTTTGAAGAAGATTAGTATATTCAATCACAGTTTTACTTCCCTGTTTTGTGGCTGTTGTCTTGGTCATTACTTCGTACATCAACGTTGTATCATGGACTTTAGAATATGTTTGACTCAATGCATCCTAGATTGCCTTTGCAGTTGGTAGGAACATACATGTGTCATTGATTTCAAGTGTCATGGAATTCCACAACCAGGACATAATCATGAATATTTCTCATCCTATGCTTCGAAACTTGCCTCACCTTTCTTAGGTCCAATTCTTAATAAATGGCTCAATTTTTCTTTTCCTTTCAAAAAAGTTCGAACCAATTAATACCATTTAAGATAGTTCCTACCGTTGAGTCAATAGACTGTTTGAATATTTTGTAATTCGCTTGTAGAGCGTTGAACCTATCTTCCTCGCATTGTTGAAATGAAGAAGTAGAAAAGGTAATTTTTAAAATTTTTTTTTTAGAATCAACTACAAAGTTTTCAACTTAGATGATCAACAATGAAGGTCGATGAAATTTTTGGGATTTGGCAACGTAGGTCAAGGGAGTTTCATAGCAATGAAGGCCAGAAAAAAAAATTTACAGAAAAAGCCTGATGCTCTGAGACTATATGGGAAAAAATGAGAGAATTGTATATTTTTGATGATTTACAAGAGTTACTGATGCACTATTTATACACAATTTTAACAAGAAAAAATAGAACTATATATTCAAAGAATATTCCTAATTTTTTACCACCTTAATCCCTAAATTTTAAAAAATCAAATATGAACAAAATTCTTAATTTTAAGGAACATTAATTAAAGAGAAAAATTAGTGTTTTTTCACAATTTCAAACATCCTATGTTTACCATTAACACTTATAATTAAACCAACTGAATACATAGAGTGCTTAAATAACACGTGCAAACTGAAAGCAGCCAAATTACCTTCAACCCCACTAATAGGCTCTTTAATGCCATCAAAATCGCCTGCAACAACAAGCATTAAACTTTAGTTAAATATCCATAGAGATATAGAAAAGATACTATGATGACATCTCAATACATAAGAAGTGATGAGCTTAATCGTCTCAAAGTATTTTGCTCTCCAAGAGTAAATTATATGCGACTCAAACTTGCATTGCCGAGAGGAAATGCTATTAAATATTTAATTTAAAACAATATTAACTTGTTTTCTAGGAATAATAAGTCAGATCAGGAAGTGCAACGCAAAAGACTATTTTCCTTTGTAAAATGACCACAGATACTCAATATGCTTGTCATTTCACGATTTTCCAGTTGTAACTCATGCAAATACTATACACAAAGAAGCTTTAAATTATGCCAAAAGCTTTAAGTCACAACCAATTTAAAAGTACAACGATATTTTAATTATATTAAAATAAAAAAGTTAACTATTGATAGCGAAAATGCAAACCTGAGCCACTGAACAAATAAGTCCTAAGCAGCATGGCGCCCTGAAAATTCCAACAAAAAGAAACAAATCATAATTGACCATTTAGCCTAAACTAAATTAACTAATAAATATACATAATTCTAATGGTCACAGCATATTGCAGCAAACACAGATAGTGAAAACAAATGCTTAATTCAATCCACGTAAATACTGACAAAATGTTGCAAAGAAAGGATTAATTTGACAAGATGATAATACTGATGGGAAAATATGGAGGAGAACATGATTTCGAAAAGGCAAACACATCACCTCCTCTACAGTCTCCATATCTTCGATCTGGATTCATTGGCCTCCTTGACATAACTGATAATTAATTTAATCGATAATTTTTCCAACAAATAACCTAACCTGATCAAAACCCAAACAATCAAGTAAACGAAAACAAAAATCAGATACGATTACACTAAATAACACCATGAAAATGCGAGTACTCGTGCAGTAAACAGATCATCCGTAGAAGAGCAAGACGTTACCGAGAGATATTGACTGAAGAATCCATATTGTTTATAACTTTGAGAGAAGGAGAAAGTCTTAGATATGAATGGTTAGAGTGCGATTTTCTGCTTGGCTGTTATTGTTAATGGAGATTGAAGAGTACGGATTTGGTAGTGATCCGAATGCAAGTACTAAAGAGAGGGATGTTTGTGCTTGTTTGTTGGTGACTAACCAACGGTTATGATGGATAGTCTACAACTAAACTTTGAATTGCAATCACCTGCGCCCGCCCCCACAGAATCAAATCCGTAGTTTACGTAATAGCCGTTGAATGGAAGTAAAGCAGAGGCTCTATGATCACAGCTTTTACAATTACAGCTGAAGTGAGGAAGTGGAGACGTTGGACTTGGTTCGAATTGTATTGGGTTTAAAGTTTAAACTCTAATAGAATTCCAAGACCACACAATCTACCATTTTTCTTTTTGAAAATATATGTTTGTTTGTTTTTATGCTTGATCATTAACGACATCCACAATTATTAATGAAGTATAGAATGAATTAAAATATATTATGTTTACATGTATAACAAAAAAAATCTTTAGGCTAAAATAAGTTCTCATTTTATCTTTTCTTTTCTTTGCATTTTTATCCTTTTTTTTGCTTTTTTATTTATTGTCATTTCTTTTTTTTCTCATTTTAGGTTATATTTTGAATTATACTAAAAATTTTAAATATATTTAGATTCAAATAAATTAAGAGCAATTATATTTTTCTCCAAATCCCTCATAAAAAAGAATATGACTATGTATCAATGGAGAGTAACTTTAAAATTTTTAGGATTAGCTACCTAATCATATATAAAAATCTTTATAATCTATAAAAACAATTTTATTTTGAATTAATCCCCGAAAAAAATAATTAAACAATTTGGTCAAAATATAAATTTAGTAAAAAAAAACCTTTAATCATCACAGTACCATTATTACAAGATTCATTATTTAATATACGAAATTCAATGGAGATTTTTTGCATTAATATTTAGTATTGTTGACATGGAAAGCATTTCGATGATAACAAAATAGATCTCCAAGTCCAAATGAAATATCAAGCCGGATGACTCATTGCAAATTTCTCAAATCTCTTTGTAATAATGTAATTAATATTTTTGGGTTAAGATTAA
>JAVXUL010000002.1:5375021-5385314 GCA_035590515.1 Trichilia minutiflora | reverse complement strand
TTTCGGCGAGGTAAAAGGTTAATTTACAATCACTGAGTCGACGCCGCGTATGCTAGTTTGGCGGTAGAAAACTCTTCTTTTCGTCCGCACTTGAAAATCTCCCTTGGCCTAACAGCTGCTTCAAGGGTCTCTTTCAAATTCGATCGATAACAATTCTTCTAACTCAGCGGGGGAGACCGGGAGAGGCTGATATAGTTATTCAAAGGCGGTGCAGAAAATAATAAAATTGAAGGCAATAGATAAAAAAGGTAACCATGCTATTTGAGTTACGAGTTAGGTTTTCGAAATTAATTACTGTATATTAGAAGAAACCGTTGGATTGAGGATCTGAATCCCGAGGCAATGGGAGGGGATGATGGAAACCGGAATAAGGACAACCCATGGTCATCTTCAAATAGACCCTATCAAGAGAAAGAAGACGTCAAACTTTGGGGGATTTTTCTCTTCGGTCTGATTGGCGCCTCCGCCACTACTTTCGCCGTAAGTTCATTTTTTTAACTGTTCTTTTAGTTGGTTAATAAATTTCTTCTTTTTCCTCCTTGAAGGCCAAGAAAATTTGATGTCTGTTTTAGGGCTTTTGAAGTTTGCGATTTTAAGAATTCAAGTAGTTCGATAATAAGCTAGGTCCAAATTCATATAATGCTTGGTTGAATTGATCTTAAGAGTGAATGCCATTTGCTAAATTTGCTGATCGATAGTGAATTTTCATTATTTGATCATAAAAGTAGTGAATTTTCATTATTTGACCATAAAAGTGATGAATGTGGGCTATATATCGGAAATTCGGAACCTAATGTGATATTGATTGTTGCATAGAAGTTTGTAGGATATAGTTTAAAGCTGAATGTTGAACATTTTAGCTTCTTACTCATGATGTCACGAGTTCTCATTATCTTAGATTCTATATAAGTAGATTTGTTGCTGGCGATTGATTCTTAATGGTGAAAAATTGTTCAGCTAGACATGCTATTTGATTGTTATAGCAATTTTGCAGGTTGGTCAGCTGCGGAGGACTGTTAATTGGTTCTATTCTCAGGTAGGTAGACGTAATATGTTTCCATCAACCTAAAAATGTGTCCTTTTCTACTCTCTGACTGGAAAATCCTAACTTGGTCAAGATGTTTAACACTTATTCTTTCTACACATATTAAATGTTCTTCATTTTTACAGCAGCAGCAAAAATTTATAAGTATAATCTAATTATGAGGAATAGTCTTGCACATGCACCATACACACTCTAGCAAGTTTTGATTCTCAAAAACAGTCAAGCAAGTTTTGATGCTGTAACAACAAAATTTAGGTTGCTCCTAAATTTTTGAAATCTTATGCTTGAAATCACCCTTCGATCTAACATTGGTTGAAATTTTTATGCTGTGCATACTCAAGTTTGGTTGAAATTTTGATGCTGTACACACTCAAGTTTCAATTATCAAGGACACTCACACGAGTTTGGATTTTGTAACAAATTTAGGTTCATCCTAAATTTTTTAAGTCTTATGCTTGAGATTACTTTTTATTATGTTTATCCTAGGTTGAAATCTTAATGATTAAACTATCAAATGGATAGTGTTTCGTGTCTCAATTGCAGCACATTGATGAAGATAATTTATGTTCTTACTGTTTTACTGTTCGGTATTGTGCTTCAGGAAATATTAATTTTGTACTGAGTACTGTGGATTATGGATGAGTATTTTGTCTTTTAAAAATTGTCAGAAGTTACTTTTCAAGATATTTATGTCACTGTTTTTTGATAAAAATGACAAAAGGAGTGATTATGTTGTAATTGCAATATAAAAAGTTGAGTAGGTCACAGTCAGCGCAGAGAGGAGCAAGTGGTAGTTCTTTCCGGTCATCTTTTCAGGAGGAAGCAAGGAGAAGGTATAATCGTCGAGTGCAAGAGGAGTATGAAGAAGAAATGGAGAGAGTGGTGAGTTTGGGCTTTATATTGTTCTTGTTATCTAGTACCTCTCACTATATACATAGGGGAAAGATCAGCAGCACCTTAAAATTACACAATGTAAAAACATCAATCATCAGCCTTTAGATCTATACACTTTCAATGGTTGAGATTAAATCTTACACATGTAAACATTGCCCATGTGATATGAAATCTCAACCACTCAAAGGAGATTAACCCTATGGTCTATAAATGGTGTAAGAAATTTTGTTAAAAATGGGAGCTCTGGATCCTAGCCCCTCTGTGTGTGTGTGTGTTGTTTCTTGTTCGCAGCCTTTCTTTTTCCAGAAACTTTAGATTGCTTTTCTGAAATTGTATTATGCAGAATTTAATGCTGCTCATAGTGCTGGTAATTTTTGTCCGGCTACTTGGCCTTTGGTTCATATGGATTTTTTTTCTGGATTGGCTCTGATGAATGGTGAATGTCATTTCCTGATCAGCTCATATTGTATATATCTTTATTTTATAGTGATCTTTTTCAGATGTTATTAGACATAAAATTAGTATTTTGGAAATTTCAATGGCAATTTTTATGATGTAATTCAAATTTGATTCTTGTACCACTTTTTGCTTCTTTGGTTAAGTAATATCTTTCTCCAAACCAGAGTTCTGATTATGAATGATGTTGTTAGCTATTCTCCTGTAAGCACAATATGGTAGTACTGTAGTTTTGTCCCAAGCTCAATGTTCAAACGATCAAACCTTATCTTACTTGGCTGAATTTCAATTTGTTGCCCCATGCTTGGTCAGATGGTGGTTGTCTCTTAGTTGGAGACTGGTCTTGTTGTTATGATCATTGTTTATTTACATTATGGTTCTTCTGCTCTTCATAGGAGCGAATAAGGCGTATGCAAAGTGTGTTCAATAGAGAGAGGAACAAATATAAGAAAAGCTACGAAAGCTGGAGGCAAAATGATTATGATTATGGTGCTTATCATCACCACTTCCAGCGGGATGATTGGTATTGGAAAGCAGATACATCCTACAGAGATCAGAGGACAAATTTCAGGTCACCACCAAGAGATTGTGGAAGCTTCTCATTATCACATCACTACTCAGTTTTGGGTCTTGACAGGTAACACTATTGTTATACAAAGCTATCCATCAACCTACCAGGCGTGAGCCATTCCACTTGTCTAATTTTGGAGAAAGTGTGATTTTGTTTCCTAAATTTATAGCTTTGACACAAAATTGATTATAGATTGAAGTTATTCCTCCTTTTTGGCCACTTCTTTTCTATATTAAATTGAAGACACCGTATGGCTGGGACTTGAAACAGAACGCCATACACGTTGGCCATTTATGATTAGTATTGAAATGTGGAACAACGAAGCTTTTGTAAAAATGATTCATTCCTGAGAACGTACTTTGAATTTTTATTATTACCCATTTCGTTTTGTAGCTTGTTGAGTGATATGCACAACCTTCAATGCCTTATAAGGTTATCTTTCCATGTATTGCAATGATGATTCTTGATCATTGTATTCATCTCTTATGTTTTTCATTGCACAGGTACAGAAAAACTCCTTACACAGAAGCCGAGATTAAGGTATATCTCATAATAGTATCCCTTTTCACATCACTATTGGATCTTTGATTGTACTTCGGTTTTTCATTAGTCAAATGGAATACTTGCATAATCCAATGCTTAAGTTTGATAATTAAAATTATGATTGTGACATGTTCCTGGCTACAATTTATAAGTATCATTGCATTTTCTTGTTTCTAACTTATTGAAGTTCAACCCTACTGTTGTTTAATACTTGTTGTGGGTTAGATATTGTAAATGATTTTAAGCTGAAAACTTTACTTGTCTGATCCCGTAATTGTTGGCATATTCTTGAGGCAAATTGAAATTTTATTTTATAACTTTGATGTTTGTATGTGCAATCTTGTTTTTTGGCTATTTTAGAATTCCATCCTAAACGTTAGGTCTCAGGTCAGGACTCGATGAATGTTGATTCATAAGAGTTCTGTTTGTTTTTGACAAACACGTGAGATTTGATTTGATGTTAGCCTGTCTTTTCTCTGCACCTTGAACTTGGCTGCGGTTGGGAAATTTAATATTCAAGGCTTGATTCATGAAAATGTGTTTCAATATCTATGGCAATGCAATTCTTTCTTAAACTTTGTCAATGGAATTTTCATTGGAGCATTTTCTACATAGTGGGATATTAATATAAGAGCTCCACAGAGGAGCCAAGATAGTCATGTTTCTTCTTTTGTGTCTTGTTTTTATGTTGTACCTGCTATAGCTTGAAAATCCCCTTTATCCTTTGTAGACGGCATTCAGAACCAAGGCAAAAGAATTCCACCCAGATCAGAACCAGGATAATAAAGGTGAGATACATTGGCCGTCGTTAATAAAAATCCTTTACTTTGATGTGATTTTACATGAATTGGATAATTGAATTCTGAAAACCATTATTCTTGCAGAGGCTGCTGAAGCAAAATTCAAAGAAGTGATGGTTTCCTATGAAGCTATAAAGCAAGAGAGAAAGGACATGAAGATATGAAGTTGCGGACACTGCCATAGAAGTTGTAGAGAATAAAAGAAGTCAACCTCTGCGATTATTTTTTTAGGAAATATATTCTTTAATATTGATGTTATACTAGTAGGTTGGTATAGAGCATGAATGTTGATTTCTTCGAGTATATACGTACAAGAAGCTGGTCATGTAACATAGAGTATATTATTGCACATGCATAGTTGTTGCGAAATGTAGTTTGGCGAAATTTTGACTCATGTATGATTAGATCATAGATTATGCTGGCATGCATGTGATGCCCAGAATTGTACAAATTATTGATTTTGTTGCTCAATTCTACCAACATGTACAATTATAGTTTCTTTAATTCGAAGCTAACAATTGCAATAAAATTTGTGGGGTTGCAAAACTCAAAATTTTTATGCATTACCTAAGTTTTTCTAGTTAGCCCCCATGAACTTTTGTATGTACGAGGGTTCGAACTCTCCAACATTGTAACTTCGGGGCTCATTGCTAGTGAAATCGATAAAATGATTAATGAATGTGGTATTAAGTATCAAAGTATGCTTGGAAAACTAGTTGCAGCTGGACTCCATTAACTGAGGTTGGGACATAGCCTAACTTATTGTTTCGTTTTAGAAAGATTAAAGTGTTTATTTTGCTGATGTTTCCCTCACTCTTTTTTTTTTTTTTTTGTAATCGAAGTATCCGAGTCAGCTTACGCGTACCTTAACTAATTTTTGGAGAAAGTTAACGCAGCATCCCACCGTCATTTATTAACACACTCTATCAGAATTATAAATTTTCAAATATTTGGTAAATTTTTTTTTTATGTAATATCAAAAATAACTCCTATTTCTTTTATATTTATAATTAATTTTTTGAATAACTTTATTTTTAGAAACCTTTTTGTATTCAACTTGAATTTTTTAAATATTAATAATGTACAACGAACGCTAACAATCTTTCACTAATATTTTTTAATATTGATAATATACAATGAGCACCAACAACCTTTTACTTACCAATTGTGGAGTTTTCACAACTGTATTGTATATTTTATTTATATTTGAGCTATTTTTTAACAATTATATAATTTATGTTTGAACGAGTTATAAAAAAAAATAGAAAAATATATTTAAAATATTTTTAATTTAGAAAAATAGGTTAAGTTGAATTAAAAAATTGAGAGTTTATGTGATATAAAATAATGTTTAAACTAAGAAAAATAATAATTAAATTAGTATTACTATTCATTTATTGTTCTCTTGGGCTTAACTTGAGCGCTAGGGTCCAAATTTAGTTTTACCACCACCAAGTTCGAGCAATAATAAAGAGATAAAATTCAGAATTTCTGATAATAAGCGATTTTGTATTCCTATGCAAACTAAAAAAAGAATATGTTTAATTTTTAATCATTTTAATTAAGTATAAAATTAAAATTTTATAAACTCTATTTAAACTTTGAAAAAATATTTGTTTTTTTAGTTATTTTAATTAAAAATAAATTTTAATTTTTATAAAATTAGATATGTGGGTACTGTTAAGAAAAAAGTGGGCGGAAATATTAGCAACTTTTTTATAATATCACCCTATTTATTGCTTGTTTGTTTGTATTTTATGAATATAATTTTGCTTAAGTAATTTAAATATTTTAAAAGTGTGTTAGTAATTTAAATATTTTAAAAGTATTTATTGATTTGTTTGGTTTGAAAATAATTTTGGCTCAATAGTGTAAATATTTTATAGTGTTTGCTTAAGAAAATTAAAATAAATAATTCTTAATTATTGTAAGTGTTAGTGATGGCAAACGGGGCCGTGTCGACCTTGAGAATGAAGCCCCAATGAGCTTATGTGCCAAGACAGGCGTGAGCACATACAATAACCGTGCTATGCTTGTCTCGACATGAAAAAATAAAGTCATGTCCTAACGGGCTACTGTAATGCTTGAACCTATGTCGGGCTGGGTCGCGGAATGGTCCTAACGGGCCAAGCTTTAATTTAATTATTTAAAAATAATTTAAAATTTTATAATTTTATTAAAATTAATAAAATTATTATTATAAAAAAATTGTATTAATTTAAAATTATATTTAAATTTAAAAAAAATTATTGATATTTATAAACAATAAATTACAATATATATAATAGAATAAATTAAAAATAATGATATATTTAATAAAATAGAAAATTAATAAAAGTTATTTAATATATTATAATTTTAAGATTTGAACGTCATTTAACAAAATTAATATATTTATAATTATAGCAATAATAAGGAATATCTAATTATAATTTATAACATATATATATATATATATATAAAAGACAATAAATATGATAAATAATTATATTTTTGTAATAGTTTATATTTTACAACTTAATTTATTACTTAGAATTGTAAATTTATATTAAAGAGATTATTATATTAATTAATGACAAATAATAAGTATATCACATATAATAAAATTATAGTTATAAATACATAGTATGAATATATGATAATCAATTCAATTATACGTAATTATAAACAACATAACAATATAATATAAAGATATTTATAACAATATAATATGATAATTAATATTAAATTCGTACTCAATATTAGTAATTAATATAAATAATATTATATGTTATACTTTTAAGATTAATATTAAATCATTGTAACTAGAATATAATTTAATATTGTATTTAAAATACACTTTAAATTTTAATTAACATGATATTTAAAATAGAACTCATATTGATAACTAACTAGTAGTTATATTTTCATATTATAATTTTAATAAAGTTTTTCAAATACCAATATTAATTAATTAACATTTTAAACAGTTAATATATTATACATATAACATATAATATATTAATATTATATGTTAGTTTTTGTGTTAGTTATTAATTACTATGCTAAACACAAAATTACAATATTATATATATGTAATAATATAATTTATAATTATAATAATAAATTATAAATCATATGTCACATCTCGATCAGGCCACATGGTATTTATTGTGAATTCAAAAAATATATTCTATTAATTTGAATACGCTCTTAGAACATATAAAGTATTTTCAAAATCTATTTTCAATTCAAATTCAACATTCTACTAAATATACTCAATATTCATATTTTATACTTGAAAACAATCTAATACCATTATTTGGTTTCTGACCGATAAATCAAATCATGAATCAAACATCAAATATTTAAATCCACCAATATCAAACACGAAAATCAAATGTATATTATACATAACCAATCCAAAGTATACTTTATTTAGTCAAATATTATAAACAAAGTCATTCAATACAAATCAGTTTTCAATTTCAATGAACTAACTATACATATACAAATTGAGTTGAATACCTGATATAAAAATAAATCCTTCTGAGACTAACAATGCCCGTTACCTGAATATATTATCTTGAAATGTGAAAAATGGGTGAGTATTTAAAATACTTAGTGAGTGGATAAAAAAAATAATATATTAGATATCTTACTTACAAACCGTCTCATTTAAACCACATATTGCATAAGTCAATACTCATCTCAAGAGTAAATCATCAAATATCAAAATCCCACATAGAATATATAAATTGTTCTATGATCTATTGAATTTCTATCTATAAGAAAATTCTCACTTCATAAAGTTAATAAATACATTGTCTTTCTGGCTTTATTAACATTTTCAAAGTCATAATACATATGTGGATTTATACATCTCATCATCAAAATCCATGTCAAAACACAGTAAATATTATCAATGAAATCAATTTAAGTTAGCCTCTGGCTTTAATCATATAGATATATAAAATATAACACAAAACATAATAAAATCATAATAATTATCTATCACAAATAAGTAAGACCTTCTTCTAATTTCTATCTCAACAAACCAATATTGTCTCTCATCAATCAAATCATATAAAGTACTTTTATCGTATTAAGACACAAATTATTAAGTTTTCATAAATAATTTTTAAGGAATAAAAGAAAACCTGAATAGTCTCACTCATAACTATGAGGTAGAGAACCACTCTCCTGATGATCTTCTTACGATGGGAATCCTCGAATCAAATCATCCATGCTTATAAATGAATATAACTATGAAATTAACAACCATTTCTCATAAACATAATATACCATGCGAGAAAAATACACAAGGATGCCCCATTTGATATTAATAATCATTTACAATAGTTCTAATTTGACTCGATGTTTGAATTATTGTTTCGTCAGATTTTTGTCCAAATCGAATCTAACTCTTTATAAAATTTTATCTGTTGTAATCATTCAACTTTATTTTATCCCAATTCAATGAGACTATGTTAAATTGTTGAATGTATCGTAATTCCTAATTGCACAATAACTGAATTTTATTGTTCATTATGGTTAAATTTTTAACTTCACAATTTCAACAATATAATTACGTACGCGTTTACTTTACACCTTAACTTACATAAATAAACTTCTAATTGACTCAATTAAAGTCTAATTTAAAATTGAATGAACAGTCATCCTAATAATCAAACTAATTAATTCGTATAACAAACGCATAAATTAAGTTACTAAACTTACTAAAGAATTGAAATTAATCCCAGGAAGCTTAAATCTTAGTCAATAGTTGAAAATCTCTTCAATGTAAATAGTAAATCCTAACCTCCTTAACTTGATTCCTCTATCGTTTTGATTAAACAAATCTTAAATATAGGTAAGAGAATGCTAGATATTTGAATTCTAGCAAGACTTTATAATTTAATCGTTGAAAAACAAAAAGTATTGAGAAAGACAGTAAGATGTAGAGGATGGAAGCAAATAGCATAAATAGAGCGAAAAGAAATGGGAAGGAAAAATGAGATTTTTTCCTATGCACTCATATTTGTATTACTCAAAGAAATCATCAAAATAACCTCGAAGAAACAAAAGAAGATAAAAATTTCTAACAACAAAATCAACTTTTCACCAAAATTTTGATCGATTTGATCAAATGAATTGCCCAATTCGTTCAATTAAACCTCCTTTATTCGAACTAATTTCCCCTTTATTCAACTGAATTATTCTATGACTCGCTGAAAAATTTTGATCATTCGTTCATTTGACTAAACTTATTCATTCAAGCGAATTTTTTTATTCATTCAATCAAATTCTTTTGTCTTTTTTTTTCATTTAAAAAAATTCTTTATTTTGTTTCTCCAAAACCTTTTGTTCGAATAAATTTTTTAATTCATTCGATCGAATATCTCTCTTTAAGAAAAAATTTTTAAAGCTAACTTTCCAAATTCATTTCTATTCATCTAACACCTAACTCTAATCAAGTTCTTTTTAAGTCACTTAAAATTTACTGTCACTGAATCATTTATTTAATACTAGTACCCAAACATGTATAAAATGATAAAAACATATTTTTAGAGGATAAAATAATTAAAATATCCTTATATAAAAAATATGGGATTTACTGTAAAACTCGTTCCTTAGTACTATAGGCCTAGTAGTAAAACCCTCCTGAGTTATCGTGCATGTAAGAGTGTGTAGATCATGCGCGAGAGAGTGTGATAACTAGAATTCATTTTTGGAAGAAGGTGTGTGGTATAGAATATGAGTTTATGAGAAAGAACTGAACTTTTGACCCTAAAATTATTTTCAATTAAGAAAAAGTTTTTATCGTTTTTATAAATCTCAAAGAGAGCTTTTCGATGATATATTATAGGTTATGTGAAGATATTCCAGTCTAAAGTTATAATCATTTGAAGTTACTATCCTAAATAGTAAAAACAAGAGAAGTATCAATACTTAGGGTATTAAAGTATCGATACTTGGCTTTAAGAACAATGAAAGTATTGATA
>JAVXUL010000002.1:5361990-5374921 GCA_035590515.1 Trichilia minutiflora | reverse complement strand
AAACGTATCGATACGTTGAGGTTGAGGCCAAGGGTATCGACACCTTTGAGGAAGGTATCGATACGTTTACTGTTGGGATCAAAGGTATTGATACCTTTGATGAAAGGTATCGACACCTTGAAGTATGATGAACAGTGAACTGTGCCAAACGTATCGATACGTTGGCAAAGGGTATCGACACATTGGTGACTGTGATGAAGCCCGCTTTCAAACTGATCTTCCCTATTTCTCCACGAAACTTCATCATTTCAGTTCCTATGAGCTGAGAATCAACACCAGAACCCAGAAATCCCCTCTGATCGAAGATTCACGTGACGGTTCGCAAGAAATCACAAAGAAGAGGTGATGGTGAATAGTAATCGAGTAAGAGAATTGAGCAAAGAGGGACTCAGAACACTTCTACCATCTTGGATAAGTTCATCCCTTAGCTTATTTCTCCATTTTAAGCCTTTGATACTAATGAATAGTAAGAATAGGTTTTAGGGTTACTGTTCACAAAACCCTAAAAATTGGAGGTTTTCTAATTTGTTGTCGGTATCGATAAATTAAAGATTTTGGTTAGCTTATGGTGTTGAAATTGACGAGAAATGTATGTTTAGAGCGAGGTTCGTGTGAGAATAGCATGTTAGAGAGAGAGAAGGTAGAGAGAGAGAGAAAGAGAGAGATGCAAGGGTAGCATGAGCATGCATTATATCATGCACACACTTTGTGACCTATGTTGTGTGTATCCAAGAGCGACAGTCGAGACGGGAGGATCTCCGTCGCGAGGAGGATACCGAGAGGGTGGTTTCCCACCCTAGGACTGTGAGTGGACACATTCTTTCCCTTCATCTCATTTATTGTTATTTATGAATGAGTATAATGCTAGAGGATAGCATGTGGATATATATATGTGACTGAAATGAGAAGGCGTAGGATGTATATTGTATGGTGGCCAGGTTGGCCCCTTGTTTGTGATAGAAATAGGTTTATTGTGAAAACTTATATTGCCATGAATGTGAGGCCGGAGGCCTATTATATGCATTGATATTGTGATGTGAGGCCGAAAGCCTATTGTATGCATTGATATTGTGATGTGAGGCTGGAGGCCTATTGTATGCATTGATATTGTAATGTAAGGCCGGAGGCCAATGTTATATATGTATGTGAATGTAGTATCATAGAGTATGCATTATGACCAGGGTGTCATGCTAGTTATTTGGGCCTTATGAGCCACAGATTTTAATTTTGCCCTCGCGTGCCACTATGTTGTTTAACCCTGTGAGTCATAGCATTGTTTTGGCCTTGGGAGCCACTGATGGGTGTTGGCCTTATGAGCCACTAGTGTATAATTTGCCCTGATGGGCCGATGATTTTGAGTTATGATTTTGTGTGCCATACTAATGACTATATGGGTGAGAATTGGCCATACAACTCATGTAGAGTGAGTGAAATCCAATAGTCCTCGGAATGTAGATTGGCCATATAGTGTAAGAGAGGATAGGTCGAATCCACATATCCAGACTAAAGCATGCTAGCCTTATATTGTTATGAGAGTATCCCCAACCAAGGTTGCGGATCAACCATACAGTTCTGAGGGAGTGGATCGGATCCTCTAGACCGAGGGATATCATACATAGGCACACATCCCTAACCAGGGTTACGGATCGATCATACAGCTCAAGTAGAGTGGGTGGGATCCTATAGACCGAGGGATTATACACATTTGATGTGATATTGGTTTTCTAGTCATACAAATGATGTCTCATTTCACTATGATTGGATTTATGATTACGAGGATTTACCGTAATCAATCCATAGGCCTCTGATTTCTATTTTAATTTTCTATCTATTCACTGAGTATTTTTCAAATACTCATCCCTCACTTTCTCATTTCAGGATAGTGTAGTCGAGCGTGACATAGCATAGCTGAAGTGTGATTCACTAAGTTTACAAGTACTCGACTCAGGTTTTTACATTATGGTCCACTGCATAAAAAATGATTTGTAATAAAGATATTTTATATATTTGACTTGGCCAAGAGTATTATGTATTGTATATTGTAAAAATACAAAAATTGATATTTGTACAATTGAAAATCTTCCATTATCCATTATTTTGTTTTATTTTTTATTAATAAGTTTGAAAACATGTACTAATATCTTGCGGATTTTAGGGGTGCATTCTAAGTAATAGGATGTATTTCTGGGATTCACGGGGATTGCCACATAGCGAACTAGGGTCGGGGCGTGACACACATCCCCTCAAATGTTGTTAAGACAATCATCCAGTCCATCTAAGAATCTGTAAACTCTATCCTTTTGTAAAACAGAGTTATATTTTTGTATGTCGATTTTACATTTCATCAAGTTTGGACGGTGAAAATCGATTTCTTTCTAAAAGCCTTGAAGATTGTTGTAATATGTTTTGATAGATCATTTTCCTTGTTTGAGCCTTATCACCTTCCTCTGTAGATCATAAACTTGTGAGGTGTCGATGCCATCAAAATATGTTATAGTAACAGCATCTCATACTGCTTTCGCCATTAGAAATATGATATAGCTACTGATTAGTTTTGGGTCCATAAAATTAATTAGCCATATCTTCATTATTGCATTTTTTATTCCCATTTATATATCCTAATTTGTCTTTACCTGAGATATACATCTTAACAACCTGGGACCAAAGTCCATAATTGGTGTCACCTAACTTGAAGCCAATCGGTGCAACAATAAATTCATGAATAAATAGGATAGGTGTCTAGTTGTGATATTCTAGAGTTTAGTTCTGCAAGGATTAAACTCTCTCCGTAGGAATACTCTATCGAGCGAGTATGTTCTCTCATTACTTTAAATTTTCCTAGTCTTTCTTTTCCTTCTTTTTGCCCCTTTATTTTGAGAAATCTATAGGTCCAAGAATCTCTGCTTTGATATCATGATACAAAGGTATCTTTTTCATATATCTTTCAAAATATACTATAGTATTTTTATAATATCTATAGAAGAACTATTCTAATAAGGTAGTAATTGCTATGCACTATTCTAGGTGAGCATCAATGATATTATATAATCAGTAGAAATCAGAAAATAAAAAACAATTCCTATAATTTCTCTGTAAGATCCTCTATCAATAGCTCACGCCAATAAATAATATAAGATCATCAGCAGACACCCTTATCAAATCTGGAAGAGTCTGGTTGAGGTATCTTAAAGACAAGTAATCCAAGGTATCAATGATAATTACAACAGAAAAAGATTTTGGCCTGTATAAAAATTGTATTAGTAATCAGCATACTCTATATCATACGGTTCTACACTTCTGGCCTCAGTTTTCCTTTCCTTTAACGATCTAGAAACCACTGAACAAGTATCAGGACCAACATGCAAAATTTTATACATGCTAAGTTGAATAAGAAGGAAAATGACTACTGTTATACCATTTACTTTCTTTGGCTAAGCATGATTATAATCTGATTAATTACATTGTAAAAAGAAACTTGGAATGAATTATAATGCTCCACATGTAACAAATCAGTAGGGTAACAAAATTCATCAAATTCAGCATCATGACAACTACTATTTATAGGTGTACCAATTTACTCTGCATAAGTTTATAGCACCAAAGTTGATTTGTTTACTATTTTTTTTCTTTGTGCTAAGTTGGATTATAGATTATATATGCTTCTAAAGCTTGAAGATATGAAGTCTATAGCAATCCTTTTTTGGCTCAAGCTTGCTTGGTATATATCTTATTCAAGTTCTATTGCCGTAATTTTATCTCTAATATAATGCAAGTTAATTTCAATGTGTTTTGTTCTGGAGTACAGGATAAGATTTGAAGCAATAGTTGGTGGTGCACTTCTGCTTTCACTCCAAATGATAAGTATTCTTGCAAGAAGGATTTTTTATCTCACTTGGAACTAGAGTGATCCAGGCTAATTTAATGCAGGAAAGTGCCCAGGCTTTGTAATCTGATTCTACACTTAATCTTGACCCTACATGTTTCTTTTAGCACCATAAGGTTAGATTACCTCTATAGTAGATACAAATCCCACTAATATATCATTTCTTCGGTCGGTATCTAAAACTGCTATCAAGTCTAACTACAAAGCTCTGTTAATTTCAAGATCATAATGCATAATTTTCTTAAATATCTCAACATTTTTTTGCAAGCATTCGAATGATCTTTTTTAGTGAAGTCATGAAGTGGCTTAGTCTATTCACTGCAAAAGATATGTGTAGTCTTGTGATGGTGACATACCGAAGACTTCCAATGATACTCCTATATTATACCATTTGCATAACCAAAATTTGAGTATTTGTTAAATTTTGCAGCTCTCTCAAGCTAACGGAAAATGCACTTACTTGAAAGAGAAACAAATAATTTTCAATTCTTATTACTTCTATAGTCAAGAATAAGTTTAACTATTTAAAATATTTTAAAACAAAAGATTTGTTTAATCTTTTAACTGTATCTTCTATTAGGTGAACAATATTTTCAATCACAACCATATTATTTATCTTTTAATAGTAAATTTTTATAATTTTTATAAATTTTAAATTAGACTGATGAGGTCGAGTCCTATTTTTTTCATAGCCGATTTTTCTAACCACCGCCAATATATAGTAAGTTTTCATAATTCTGCGATGTCGTGTAATGAGATAACACAATCATGATAAGTTTTAATGATTCATACTTCCATGGTGTGAGAGAGAGAAAAAGAAATAGTTCCTTTGCTTGATGAATTCTTGGCCCAATCATATTGTATGGAGTGTAGTGAGAAAAATAAATAGGCCCTTTGCTTGAACTAATGGCCGGCCTAAGTTAGTTTTGATGATCATTGAGTTGTTTATTAACTCCATCACGTCTATAAGTCTAGGCCCTAAAACACCCCCCTGCCCCCACCCCACAATGAAACAGTATGGTTTTAAAGATGTCATTTTGAAGTATTGGAGCGAGGCAAAAGATTAATTTACGAAAACTAAATCAAAGCCGTGTATACAACCATGCTACTGGAATTACGTGTTAGGTTTTCGAAATTAATTATTGTATGTTAGAAGAAACCGTTGGATCGGGGAGTGTTTGAATTCCCTAGGCAATGGGAGGGGGTGATGGAAACCGGAATAAGGATAATCCCTGGCCGTCGTCAAATAGACCCTATCAAGAGAAACAAGACGTCAAACTTTGGGGGATTTTTCTCTTCGGTCTGATTGGCGCCACCGCAACCACTTTCGCCGTAAGTTTTTTTTTTCTCTATTTTTATAATTTTTTACTGTTATTTTAGATGGTTAATATATTTTCTTCTTTTCCTCTTTGAAGCAAAAGAAAATTTCATGGCTTTTTTAGGGTTTTTGAAGTTTGCAACTTTAGGAATTCAAGTAGTTCTGTAATAAGCTTCGTCCAAATTCATATAATGCTTGGTTGAATTGATCTTACGAGTGATTGCCATTTGGTAAGTTTGCTGATGGGTAGTGAATTTTCATTATTTGATCATAAACATGATCAGTGAGGCTATATTCGGAAATTCGGAACCCAATGTGATCATGAATTGTTACTTAGAAGTTTATAGGATATAGTTTAAAGCAATATCTTGAACATTTTAGCTTCTTGCTTAAGATCTTATGAGTTGTCATTATCTTTGATTCTATAGAAGTAGATTTATTGCTGGCGATAGATTCTTACCGGTGGAAAACTGTTCTGCTAGCATTACAATTTGATTGTTATAGAAATATGGCAGGTTGGTGAGCTACGGAGGACAGTTGGTTGGTTCTATTCTCAGGTAGACGTAATAAATTTCCATCAATCTAAAAATGTGTCCTTTTCAGCTCTCTGAATGGAAAGTCCTAATTTCGTCAAGATGTTTGACACTTGTTCTTTCTACACATATTAAATGTTCTTCGTTTTTCCAGCATCAGTGAAATTTTATAACTATAATCTAATTATGAGGAATATTCTTGCACATGCACCATACGCACACTAGCAAGTTTTAATTCTCAAGAACACTCAAGAAAGTGCGGAAGCTGTAACAACAAAATTTAGGTTCATCCTAAAGTTTTGAATCTTATGCTTGAAATCACTCTTCATTAAGTGTAAATGTCTCTGTCCTTGGTTCAAATTTTTGATGCTGTACACACTCAAGTTTCATTTATCAAGAACACTCGTGTAAGTTTGGAGTTTGTAACAAATTTAAGTTACCTAAATTTTTTAAATCTTATGCTTGAGATTACTGTTCATTAAGTTTATCCTAGGTTGATATTTCGATGATTAAACTAGTGAAGAATAGTGTTTTTTATGTCTATATTTCACCACGTTAATGAAAAAATTTATATTCTTTCTGGTTTACCGTTTGGTATTGTGCTTCTGGAAATATTATTTTGTTACAAGTATTGTGGATTGTGGACAAGTATTTTGTCTTTTAAAAAATATCAGAAATTACTTTCCAAGACATATATGTCACTGATTTTTGATAAAATTGACAAGAGAGCTGATTATGTTGTAATTGCACCATACAAAGTTAAGCAGGTCACAGTCTGCATGGAGAGGAGCAAGTGGTAATTCTTTCCGGTCATCTTTTCAGGAGGAAGCATGGAAAAGGTATAATCGTCGAATCCGAGAGGAGTATGAAGAAGAAATGGAGAGAGTGGTGAGTTTATGCCCTATATTGTTCTTGTTATGCAATACCTCTCTCTATATATTTATAGGTGAAAGATCAGTAGCACTTTAAAATTACACAATGTTTTACATCAATCATCAGCCTTTAGATCTATACACTTGCAAGGGTTGAGATTAAATCTCACACATGTAAATAGTGCACATGTGAGATATAGTCTCAACCATTCAAAGGGGATTAATCCCATGGTCTATAAATGGTGTAAGAGATTGTGTTAAAAATGGGATCTCTTGATCCTAACCTATATGTGTCTCTGTGTGTGTATGTCTGTGTTGTTTCTTGTTGGGAGCGTTTCTGTTTTCCAGAAACTTTACATTGCTTTTCTGAAATTGTATCATGCAAAATTTATGTGTGATAGTGGAGGAGTTTTATCTATATGATAATTTTCTTTAGCTGAAATTGATAAATCTCGACTATAGTAGGGGAGATAATATGAATAGCCTGGAACACTATTCTTGCATGCTATAATCTTTCATGGTTCTTCTTATCAGCAATTGCAATTTTTTTATTAGGTTTCTTTATGATTTCTTATGAATTAAAGAAAAAAGAAAGTTTACGCATGGTTGATCCAGACGCTGCTCATAGTGGTGGCAATTTTTGTTTGGCTAACTTGGCCTTTGCTGATCAGCTCATATTGTATATATGTTTATTTCACTGTCATCTTTTCAGATGTTATTGTACGTAACCTTGGTGTTTTGGAAATTTTAATGGCAGCTTTTCTGATGTAATTCAAATTTGATCCTTGTACCACTTTTTGCTTCTTTGGTGAAGCAATATCTTTCGCCAAACCAGAGTTCTGATTATGACTGATGTTGTTAGCTGTTCTCCTATATGCCAAATATACTAGTACCGCAGTTTTGTTCCAAGCCCAAAGTTCAAACATTTAAACCTTAGCTTACTTGGCTGAATTTCAATTTATTGGCCCAGACTTGGTCAGATGGTTGTTGTCTCTTAGTTGGAGATTGGTACTGATTGTTATGATCATTGTTTGTTTCCATTATGTTTCTTCTGCTCTTCATAGGAGCGAATAAGGCGTATGCAAAATGTGTTCAATAGAGCAAGGAACAAATATAACAAAAGCTATGAGAACTGGAGGCAAAATGATCATGATTATGGTGCTTATCATCACCACTTCCAGCGGAATGATTGGTATTGGAAAGCAGATACATCCCACAGAGATGAGAGAACAAATTTCAGACACCCTCCAAGAGATGGTGGAAGCTTCTCATTATCACATCACTACTCAGTTTTGGGCCTTGACAGGTAACACTATTGTTGCAGTTTGGTATCCATCAACCTACCAGATATGATCCATTCCACTTGTCTAATTTTGGAGAAAGCGTGATTTTGTTCATAAATTTATAGCTTGTGACACAAAAATTGATTATAGATTGAAGTTATTCCTCCTTTTTGGTAACTTCTTTTCTATATTTAATTGAAGACACGTTATTGCTGGGACCAGAAACAGAATGCAATAAACGTTGGCCAATATCTAAAACATTGTTTCACAAGGAAGCTTTTGTGAAAATGATGATGTACTTTGAATTTTTATTATTACCAGTTTAGTTTTGTAGCTTGTTGAATCATACACACAACCTCCAATGGCACTTTCACTGTATTACAATGATGGTTCTTGATCATTGTATTCATCTCTTATGTTTTTTGTTGCACAGGTACAGAAAAACTCCTTACACAGAAGCCGAGATTAAGGTATATCTCACAATAGTATTCCTTTTCACATCACTATTGGAGCTTTGATTATAGTTTAGCTTTTCGTTTGTCAAATGGAGTACTTAATCCAATGCTTAAGTCTGATAATTAAAATTATGATTGTGATTTGTTCCCGGCTACGTAGGATATGTTTCATTGTATTTTCCTGTTTCTAACTTACTGAAGATCAACCCTGCTGTAGTTTATTACTTGTTCCGGTAGATATTGTAAATGATTTTTAAACTGAAACTTTATGTAATCCATTAATTATTGACATCTTCTCGAGGCAAATTGACATTTTATTGTATAACATTGATGTTTGTATGTGCCATCTTACTTTTGGCTATTTTAGAATTCCAAGCTAACCATTGAGGTCTCAGATCAGGACTCAATGAATGTTGATTTATAAGAGTGCTTGCTGAGTAAATAGTTCTGTTAGCTATCGAGATTTCCAATGTATGAATGCATGTGCAAAGCTGTTTGTTTTTGACAAACATGTGAGATTTGATTTTGATGTTAGCCTGTCTTTTCTCTGCACCCTGAAATTTGCTGTGATTCAGAAATCCAATAAGGGTTTGATTCATGAAAATGTGTTGCAATATCTATGGCAATACAATTCTTTCTTAAATTTTGTCGATGGGATTTTCATTGGAGAATTTTCTACAAACTGGTATATTAATAAAAGAGCTCCACAGAGGAGCCAAGATAGTGTTGTTTCTTCTTTTCATGTCTTGTTTGAAAATCCCTTTATCCCTTCCAGACGGCATTCAGGACCAAGGCAAAAGAATTCCACCCAGATCAGAACCAGGATCATAAAGGTGAGATACGATTAGCATCATTAACAAAAATCTTGTATTTGATGTGATTTTACATGAATTGGATAATTGAATTATAATGTCTGTGTTTCTTGCAGAAGCTGCTGAGGCAAAATTCAAGGAAGTGATGGTTTCCTATGAAGCTATAAAACAAGAAAGAAAGGACAATAAATTATGAAGTTACAAACACTGCCACAGAAGTTTGTAGAGAGTGAAAGTAGTCAACCTTGGCGATATATATTTTTTTTTCAAGGAAATATGTTCATTTGAAATATTGATGTCATACTAGTATGTTGGTATAGAGCATGAATGTTGATTTCTTCGAGTGTTTATATGTACAAGCTGTTCATGTAACATAGAGCATGTTATTGCACAAGCATAGCTGTTGCAAAATGTAGTTTGACGGATTTTTGACTCGTTTAGAATAAACAATTAGATTATGTCGGCGACCAGGTCGTGCTCATAATTGTACAAATTGTTGTTGTTGTTGTTGTTGTTGTTGAGGTCGGGCCTGGCTCAATTCTACCGATACTTACAATTATTTTTTCTTTAATTCGATATTACCAATTCCGATTGAATTGTGTGGGATCTCAGAGATCAAAATGTTTATGCATTGCCTTAGTTTTCCTAATTAGCCCCCATGAACTTCTGTATGTGAGGGTTCTAAACTAATAGTAGTAATCCATTGCAACTTTAGAGCACATCGCTAGTGAAAAAACTATCGATATACCGATTAATGAATGTTGTGTTGAAGGATGAATGGAAACTAAGTGGCAATTTAAATTTTGCACGACCTGAACTTCATCAGTTGAGGCTCGGGGCTCGGCCTATAGTTTTATTTAAATCTTCTGTTAGATGAATCCTAAACCCAAATGCAAAATGTACAACACATTTTTGTTTTTGCTAATATCACCCTATTGATTGATTGCTTCGTTTGTTTTTATAAATATAATTTTGTTTCAGTTATTTAAATGTTTTAATGATTATTAAAGGTGTTTTAATCATTCAAATATTTAAAAAAATTGTTTGAAAATAATTTTGGTTCTGTAGTTTAAGTATTTTTTAGTTTTTGTTTAAGAAAATTAAAATCGATAATTCCTGATCATTGCAAGTGCTATGCGCCTTAAGATGGAGGAGGCGATGATCATACCTCATTTTAACAAGGTGGGAAAGCTTGAAAGAAGCTCCATACAGGAACTGTGGCCCATCAAACTCTACTTCATCCATCCAGCTTATTATGCCCTGACGGTTTTCGGATTAATTAAAAGAAAAAAATGCACCAATGTTAGTCTTATCTTTCCTCTCAATATTAAAGTCACAAATGATAACTAGAGTGTTTTTAAAATCTCTACAATTGGAAACTTCTTCCTGTGTGATGGAATCTGAAATTGTCTTCATGATAATCAAGTGAAAGATCTTTGTTTTTGCATTTGTAACACACAAGGGAAGTTCCATTGAGAATCGGATAACGTAAGAATTATTAAACATGCTGCTTGCATCTGCATAATTTTCAAGATCTGACCAGTTCATCAGTATTTTGTTACCTATTTAATTGAAGAGAAAATAAAAGCTCTAGAAGCAATCTGGGAGAAGAAAATTTGACAAATATTGGAAAAACAAATTGACAAATTCCAATCCCCACAAATCAAATCCTCCTAAATTTGAACAACATTGACCATAATAATAGAAATTCATTTTTAATGTGGCTCATTCTGTTTGAAATGGAATTTTTATTGAAATTGGTCTCCTTGATGAGCTGGATTATATAAAGAAGAGGTGCTGGCAATAAATGGATGCTACATGTGCAGAACCTACCAATTGAATGAGCCCATGTCCCACATCCAATAGCAATAAGCCACATGCCCATCCGTTTTATGGATGTGCCATAAAACAACAGTTTAAGCAAACAAATTGCTTGGTGGACCCAAAAATGAAAAGCGCATAACAAACTCTTATTATAAAAAAAATTAAATTTTTTTTATAAAATATTTATTTCGGTTGTCTACTCTTTAAAATCTTAGAGGGTGATGTTATTGACAATGGGAAATTTCGGTTCTGTCAGTCACATTTGTTGTTGCTTGTTAGCTTGGAGGCTTCAACAGTTAAGTGCTCGTCAACACGTGCAGTTCCTCTCAAAGATCTCATCTGTTTTGTCGTGCTTGTAAGTTGTCACTGGTTGCCATTTGAGAAAAGAGTATTTAGCATTGACGAAGTGTCTATATCAATTCAAACAATATGAAATACAGCTGCCTACCAACCATAAATTCGGTGAGACAGCTTTGATTTTTGAAAATGGCCCACGCCCACGTATCAAATATCACACAATACGAAACCCATGTGCTCGATGAATCATACGGAGAGATTGTGCTTATGCATGAAAAGCTGCTTTAGCATTCGATGACTTATTAGCTTAACTTTTCTGTATGCATTTAAACTACTTGCAAATTTGACGAGAATATTACCATAGCACAATAATTCTATATGGAAGCAGTTGAAAATATCGTAAATACTTAAAACACGTGATGATCTTATCTACATATATCATTAATTTCTCTCTCCTAAAAACTTCAGTAAAAGCTTGAAACCAACATAGAGTATTTGAAAATGCAGTAGAAAGTCGATGATTCCTACAGTAAGTTCTCTCTTTGTTTCTAGTCACCCTCTGCGGTGGGTGTCCAAAGCATTTCAAGAACTTACCCAGTTGATAGTAAAACAGATAATACATGGTAGAACACCATTGAGTTAATAAGGCCTTTATCACCACTAGATTCTTAAGCTTAGCGGAAATTAAATCAGCATTTTCTCATTAATTAAACCAAATAAGAAGAAAAACTGTTGATTTACTTCAGATTGTAACCAAAAATTCTGTTTCATGTTTAGAGGACAATTTTTTTCTTACAAAAAGAATTAAACGAAAGATAAAAGAATTGAAAACAAAAGAAGAAATGAAAAAATAAATCTGACATAAGACTGAAGACCACCACTATTTTCTAACGTGTCACTCTTTCCAAAGTCAAGAGAGTCTTCTGACCATATAACACAATATCTTCTTGTATTGGGTGGAAATGGATTTTTGGGGTATTGGAAGGTGGAAGGACAAGAAAAGAAGCAAGCACCAATCAGCCCTCCACTGTCTTCCCCAAAGATGTTTTCTTTTGTTGATGCTCAAATTTGATGTCCACCCTTGTAATCTATGCTTGTATTAAGCATATTTTATCATACAAAGTCTTATCATTTGCATTCAGTTAACCTGCTCCCCGATCAAGTCTAGACCAACCAGAAGGAATGATATCCCCTGAAAGAGCAAGAAGTAGAAATGGATCCCCTGAGCAGACAGGAGGCTCCTTGCTGAGGCGGTTAATAGAAGGAAGGCCAATGTCAATTCCTTCAGATATATCCTATTATGCCTTTTCTTCTTCTTGGAAACTTTTTCCTCTAGGTGTTTCATTTCCATCTTTACTTCGCTAAGGTTGGGTGCAGAGGAACCCTTATGATGTTTTGGCCCTTTCTCAATCAATGAAAGAAGGTCACCCTCAGAGGAGCGGCCTGATTTCTTGGTAACAACCCACTCATATGCACTTCCAAGCTGGAATAGCCCAGAGATCATGGCATTGAACTTGGTCACTGACATTGTGTTCTCAAAAAGAAGGTAAGGGACAATGAATGGAAATGATTTTGGGGCAGGGAGAATATTGAGAAATGACATGGTGGCTGGGATGTAACAGACAACCCAATTTGGAAGCTCAGCCTCTGGGAT
>JAVXUL010000002.1:5336458-5346708 GCA_035590515.1 Trichilia minutiflora | reverse complement strand
TTTTAATTAATTATTTATAATTTAAATAAAATATTTAAATAATAATATATTTAATTAATATTTTTTTAAAAATTAATCGAATAAAATCTATCGATCAATACAAAATTTGATTACTCTAAGTTACCTCTTAAAAAATATTTTGGATGGAAATAAAAATGAATTTGCGAAAACCTGAAATTTAATGTCCTTAAAATGTTAAAAGCTGAAGTCTCAAAAATTAAACTGTTGTTATTAAAAAAAAAATTGAAGTAGAAGAAAAGTATCCGTCGACCTCTAATCTCAAATTAATTGATATATAAATTCTTTAAAATGTTATCTGACTGTTAAAAAATTTATTATATCCCCATCCTTTAATTATGCTGAAAAAAATATTTTTACATATTTTTTTAGACTTTATAAAATAATAAATACTAGTAATTTTCATGAAAATCAAATAATAAAAATTAACCTCTCATTCATAAAAATATATCCTTCAATAAAATAATTTTAATTGAATTAAATTCTTTATATATATATATTCTTATAATTTAATATAATAATATTGGCGGAGACCAAGTCTATAATAATAACAGTAACTATTTAAAAAATAAAGACTAATAAATTGGTTATATTTTATATTTTTTTTATAAAACTTAAATATGTACGTAAATTTAATTAATCATGTGAATATACACACTCACTCTTAATTTTTAATTTTTTAAAATTATAAATATATAATAAATTTTCATTTTATGTTAAAATTTTAAAATCTTATCTTAGTCTTTTTAAAGTTTTTTTTTATTTACTATTTTAAAATTTAAATATTATATTAAAAGTTTTAATTTTGTTCATATATAACGAAAATATTATTAAGATAATTTTGTTAGTTTTTATAAAATCTTTTATTATGTATTAATTTTTGAAAAGTTTAAGAAAAGTATATGACAATATTCTTTTCTATCATAATTAAGGTGTAACCGTATAATAGATTTTTTAACTCTTAAATAATGTTTTAGAAGTAGGTGTTACTTAATTTAAGTTTGGAGTTGAAGCATCGAAAATTAAAAAAAAAAAAAGAGAGAGAGAGAAAATAAAAAATATTTTATTTTATAATACCTAATTTTAAAATTTTAAAATGAATCGAGAAAACAGAGAGAGAGCAGAGCATCATCAATGCATTAAGATGCTAAAAGAATTACATTTAAAAGCTTTAAATGAAAAATAAAGTAATAAAGAAAGTCAACTTATATATTCCAAATAGTAATAGTTTAAAACTAAAAGCTTAAATAATTTCTTGAGTGTTTTGTAAGGTGTCATTTCATGACCCAAACCCAATGATCCATGAAAAACGTGCAGCTCTTGCACCATAACATGGAGTCCATGTTGAAAGTTTCTCTTCCTTTTGACTTACGAAGATGGCTAAGCTCGGTTTGTGATGCCATTCCATATACCCATCCTTTACAAACCATTAATATGAAAGAAGAGATATATATATATATATATATGTCTTTGATTGAATTTATTTTTGTTTTAATAAAAATTGGAATTTTCTATAATTGAGGGACGGCAGGCAAGCCAATGATCACTAATTAGGAAAAAACAACGTTGCAACGATTGCGTATCTGGGTAAGGGCTCATTCTCCGAGGTAGATTTTAATTAGGACAATATCTTTTTTATTTTAATATGAGGAATGTGAATGTATCTCCAAAGAAAATAAAATGGGATGAATTTAAACGAGTGTCGGTTCGGACAACCCGAAGAAGAATAGAGCTTTCAAGTTGCAAGTTGAAGTGTCGGTGGGGTTCATAGATGATAGGCGTGTATGACGTCTGTTCTGTTTCCTCGTTAGTTATTATTTTTATAACGATTATGTGCCACGGCAACGTTTAAATATTAATTATATTACAAGGGGTTGGTTTGAGTGGAGTGCAGCAATTAAAGACTGGCGATTTGCAAAGGTTTCTACCAATGGATGACACTGATTGTTAATTACATTTACATACAATTAGTAATTAGCTGTAGTAATTAGTAATTAGAGAACAGCTGGGTCGCATGGGATCTATAATTCCGCAGTTAAAACTATCATTTTCTGATTTTCAAATCGTTTTGTTTGTTTATTTTGTAGGATTTTTCTGATTCCAAATTTCTTTGACTGTCATTCTCAAACTCAATAGGACATAAGCAAGCTTCTGTTATATATATATATATATATATATATATATATATATATATGTTATGTAGAAATAGAACAAATACTTGAAATAAATGGGGTTATTAATCGTAAATGAAAAGTATTAGGACATGAAAATTTCGTGAGCATGCATCATTCTTGAAAGAAGTTTACACTTAGGTAAATGGAATATCAGCTCATTTGGAATGACCAATTTTACGGTCATTAATAGTTATCTCCTCAGCAAATACGGCAAAGATCTACAACAATGACTTCAACAGTATTGAATCCCAGAAAAGTAAATTATTGTTCTGATTCAATAGAAACTAGAAAGATGTAACCATATGGAGATCGCAAAAGCCCTTTCATTGATCATAGGCTCAGCTCAACTACTGGCTAGATTTTGGAACGATTAGGTATCGGCTAAAAATTGGAGAATAGGTTCTCAAAAAACAATAAATTAAACTGGTTGATGTAACCCTAATTCATATCTAATATACAATCAAATTTAAAACTTTGGCAGGCACATTGTCAAAATCAGCTGCACACTATTTTAAGATGATTGATCAACATTGTTTGAACATATCTATTTAGCGTACACATGGCACGTCTCACCTCTTCCTCCTTTCTGTTTGTGTCTTTCGCCCAGGTTGTATTGTTGTTAAGCTTCTGAGAGGCTAACACTGGCAAAATCTATCATATACAGGGCTTGTCTTATTAAGCTTTCAATCCATGTAAGTAAAAATTTCAATAACATTTAACCTCTCACAAACCGCGTCTGAAATATGGCTCTTGTGGGTTACAATCATCGAACCTCTGAACTAATCAATTAAAATTCGCGAATATATTCACGCCCAGAAATAATCGGTATTGAACATATCAGTTTAACATGATATGTAGGATGAAGTTGTGTACATTATTTTACAAAAATGAGGAACATCAAAACTGTATGCAGAACCAGAGCTTTGCATCCACTGTACCTGCAGCTGATTGCTCCATTGTCTGATATCATCTGAGTAGGGCCCGACTGCATAGGTTTGAGGACCATAGGGCAATTGATTTACATCATTCTCGCATTCAGTCCAATGTTTATCAACGATATTATCCACTTTAACCCAATCCTTGGAACTTCATGATTTTATTCTTAAAATGGGTTATCATGAGGACTTCCCAATAAATCACCCATTTTAGTACTACTCTCACCTAAGCACGCTTAATTCCGTAGTTCTTAAAAATAAATCACGACCCATCCCAAAAAACCTCGTTGACAACTTGATTCCAACTCTACATATATACTTCAATAACTTTCTCTCCCATTCCGATGTGAGATTCGATTCATTCTTGTCAGAAACCGCTCCTTGATCGGGATGTTACAGGTCCACCAGTTTCTGTTTAGTTTGTTCCCGAACCATCACTATTGTACTGGAGGAGAGTTGGCTCTGATACTATACTGTCAATCAATATAATATATTTTTGTTCTATCACATCTTATTGTCTAACCTCCCAATTGAAAATCTTTACCGGCTCCTCTTGATATGTCAGATCTTTTGCGACTTCAAGTTCTGGTTTAGATAGATGTGACTGGGATCAGATTTATACCTCTGAAGCATGGATACATGGAAAACATTGTGAATCTTAGACAATTTTATAGGTAAGTTTAATCGATAGGCTAACGGACCAACTCTCTCTATAATTTTAAACGCCCAATGTATCTCGAACTTGGTTTTCCTTTCTTCCCAAACCAAATTATTCCTTGCCAAGGAGAAACTCTTATGAATACTCGCTCTCCAACTTCATACTCCATTTCCCTTTTGTTAGTATATCAAGTATGAGTGTGTGAAGTGAAAGAGTCCCACATTGAAAAGTTATAAGACAAATGAGTAAGTAATAGATAAGTAGAATGGACTCATAGACCCAATGCCTTAAGGTTTTGGGTTGGAAATGGTATCCAAGTTCATGAATGTATTCATTCATTTGACCTAAGTATGTTCTCTCCGAAGTTTGGGCAGGCTTCCCCACTTGTAACAAGTGGTATCAGAGTCGATAATTCGGAAAGGACTTGAGTATGGAGACGGTGGATATTCTCGTGGTTGTTGCCGCCATGAGGAATGATAAAAAAAGCTATGGACTCTCAAGGAAGATGGGCCAAAGAAAATGGGTTAGTCCAAGGTGGAGTTATAAGGCGCGGTTCCTAGAGAAAAAGAGCACATTCGCCTCTCACGCGACTCTGAGTGGAGTATTGACAGGCGCAGACTCCGAGATAAGCGGGTCGGGCTTGGTAGGAGTATGGGCTCTTAAAAATACCGTGATACTCAAATAAAAAAAAGAAAGAAAGGCTTTCGTTTAAGGGGGAGCAAATAAAAAGCCCAAACCCAATGTAAAAGAGACTCACACTTGAGGGGGAGATTGTTAGTAGATCAAGCGTGAGTGTGTGAAGTGAAAGAGTCCTACATTAGAAAGTTATAAGGCAAATGAGTAATATATAAGTGGAATGGACCCATAGATCTAATGCCTTCAGGTTTTGGGTTGAAAGTGGTGTCCAAGTACATGAATGTGTTGACTCATTTGGCCTAAGTATATTCTCCCCAGAGTTTGGACGGGCTTCCCCAGATTCAACATCGGAGTTTGGGCGGGCTTCCCTGGATTCAACACCTTCTATGTTGCTTTTCTGTCTATCCTGAGCCACTTTCATGTACCTTTTTACTATCTTGATCTTGTCCACAGTGTCCTTTACCAACTCAGGTCCCTCCATCTGCCTCATTCCTTCGTCATCCCAACATATCGGACTTCTACATTTTCTTTCTTATAAAGCCTCAAATGGAGCCATTCCAATACTGGAATGATAACTATTAATATGCAAATTTCATCAAAGGTAGATGATCATCCCAATTATCCTAAAAATTCAATACACATGCTCTTAACATATCCTCTAATGTCTGGATGGTTTGTTCTGTCTATCCATCTGTTTGAGGATGAAAAGATGTACTGAAATTTAACTTCGTACCCAAAGCAGTTTGCAAACTCCCCCAGAAATGAGATGTAAATCTTGGATCTCTGTCTGATACTATTGAAATCAGAACTCCATGGAACTGGTGTAATGGATTATATTTAATTGGTATTTTATGAAGAAAAAAAAATGTGCATGAATCTAATGTGACAGAGTGGCTGAATTTAAAGAGTGGAGAGGTGACACCACTTATTGATATCAAAGGTGAAAGCATTGGACCGGGTGTGACAATCCCATATATTGCACCCCTTAAGGTCAAAGTCAAGTCAGCCACTAACACCATTATCACTGCTGAAAATGCCGTAAATGTCACTGGAAAATGCTACAGTGCTTGATGAGACAGCTATAAAGATCATCAACCATGATGCTAGTTTGTCACTCTTCGTTGCAATTCCATGTCGGTCCCTGCACAAACACAAATAAGAAACTACTTATCAGTTTTGCAGATAAAAGATAGGTTTCTCTGTGTGCAACAATTTATCTGGGAGATTATCGCCCAATCTTAGAAATTCCTACTGTTTTTAATAGATATCATGAACTTGACTCTTAAGCACCCTGATTAGTGAAGTCAATGCATGTAAAATAAGCTTGGAAAATTGTAAAGTCACAATAATAAAACTAATACAAATTTAAAATGGAATATTTCTAAGGTAAAAAATGCTGAATCGGGGCCTAGTATTTGAAGTGACAGCCTTAATAATGCAGCTACAACACTAAGAGTACGATCTGAGAGGCAACCAAGCATTTTGATGATTCTCATATCACCATTGCGGAATCTTGATTTGCAAATAATGTCACTGATACTTACCTAAGGGCTATTGCAGCTGGAAAGATAAACCCAACAGAGACAGCAGCTCTTGCACCAGTGAACTGGAAGGCATCCCAGATACTAGGCACAAAATTGGCTCCCACAAATATAAATCCCATAAGAGCAGCAGTAACTAAGAAGAATCTTCGACTGTCAAATGCAATGGGAATGGCATAGGGAAAGAGAAGTCCATCCAGATTGAGGCGAAGGGAGTAAAACACAATTGGGAAAACAAGTATCAAGTGGATGCCATAGCTCACCCTGACCACATCAGCGATCAATGAGCTATATGGAATTCCAAGGTCACCATCAAAATTGGCAAGTACATCTTCCAAAGTATCATCCCCAAAGAGTAGGAATCCAAAGAAGCCAGTCGCAACATAGACAGTAGAACATAATGCGAGAGATGTCCTTACAATTGATTTAATCTGGGTGGGTTCTTTCAGTTCGTTCTCTATAGGGTGAACTGCAATGCATGGTACAAGTCAAAAAGAACAAGCAACTAGATGCAGGTTAACCAACTACTAAAATCACTTTTGCCATGAATAAGAGTAACCTTTAAAGGCTTACAAACAACTTGTATGACAGTAGATAGTTGATACCGTTAAAGTGGAATTACTTTGAACATCATAATTAGCTAGTTATGTAATTCGATGTTAAATAAATTCAATATCCTTGTTTTTACTCTTCCTTTTTGCAATTAAAAAGGAATAATTTACACTGAAAATAAAGTTGTCTTCAACCAATCGTCTCAAGCACCTAACAGTGGTACATATGCTTGACAAAAACACATTTCACTATAGCAACACCAAAGAGCATGTCCAATAGTAGCACCTTGAAGGTAGCGGAAAATCTGAACTTTCATCTTGCCTAAATGGACTTTGCTAGTATGCATCAAGAGAAATATCCATTTCAATTCACTTCGAACTAGAACACTTGTTTAAGAAAACATGTAGTAGTTCTGTTCTTCCAAATAGCTGTTGTAATGAATTAAGTCTATTTATCTGTTCATGTAAAACGTTATAGTTGAACTAATAAGATGAAGATAAATGGAGTTATAGTCAGTTAAGCAAAAGATAAGCAAACCAAACCAACAACGTTATTGTGATGCTTTTGTTTTGCTTTGAATGCAAAGTTTAAAATGTGTTCGGTTAGATTGGTCTAATTTTTAATAGGACCTACACATTTTCACTTTAATATTTGATATCTATTATTTCCATCTCAGTAACTGTGACTTAAAATCCATCAAATTACAATACTAAACGGAGCCTTAACCACAATCACAAATGTACCTTTGGGCTCCTTTGGTATTGTAGTGTGGTGGCTATAAACTACAACTACTATGGAATAAAAACTCCAAATGTCAAATATTAATGTAAAAATATGTCGATCGTATAAAAAATTGGTATTACAAAAGAATTTTTTGGCTTTGCTATAAAAGGACCACCCAAACACCATTGTCCTAAACAAAACCTTAGTCCGCAATAACCAGGAATTATTTTCATAAGATGCAGTGAAGAAAATGAGAGAAGATCTTCATTTGAGGACTTACCATTGTGGTGGCAGATATAGGCAGTGACGAAAACTGGAAAAGTAGTGAAAAGCTTCCAGAATGATGCCTGATCGACAATCTGAGGCAAGAAACGGGGAAAGCTACTACTTCCATTGATCAATTTAACAATTGCAACTCCTGCTGTTATCACTACAAATACGATGGCCAAACCCACTGATAATGCTGATGTGTATCTCAACGAATCTAATACAATAAATGTACAACCATCAATCATCATTGCTCCCCGTTGCCATGCTCATAAAAAAACTAAAACTAGAAACACTTAAAAAATGCTTAAAATCAATTTTAAACGCAGGAATTCACAAATATAGAAATTTCGAGCAAGCAAAGGAATGAAGACTCATTGCAGAAAAGTTATGGCTATTTTAAATAATAAACATAGCTCTTGTTTGCTGGTCAAATTCGTATTCAGTATTCTAGTCAACATGGCTATAATATAGGGAATTTACCTACACGCTTGAATGAAATGAGAGGAACAATGACAAAGAGCGTGGTGAGCAGAAGCAATGAGAAGCGTGTGATCCACCAATGATGACCGAACCATTCTTCCGTCACACCTGAATGGTGGATCCCATTCAACCAAGTTCCCGATAACACATCACCTGCCACGTTCAAGCATGAAGTATTGATTCCCAATCAAACAGTCTCCAAATTTTTATCAGCATGTTGTAAAGAAATTAAAATTAAAAATATGAAAATAATTACCTATGATAATCATGTAAACCACAAGCATGCCCAGATTGTTGACAACAATGCAGACCTGCAATAACGTTCTACCTACTCCACCGCAAGCGTGGGCGACGACACCGGAATAAGTGGCCGACTTGGAAGCTCGACTGAATCTCATTATCATGTCTATTGACGATTCCGTCAACAAAGAAACCACTACGATCATAATTAGTCCAGGAATTAAGCCCAGTTGCTTGACCGCCGCCGGTAAAGCCATGATTCCGGCCCCAATAATAGAGGTTGATAAATTAAAGACGGCGCCTGCAAACGACGCGCCGTCTATACCCGCCTCGTGAGCCGCGAAGTCATCGCGCTTTTGTGGAAGAAGAGGGGCCTTAGAATTCTTTCGGTACCTCCTCTTGGTTGAGGACTGAATCGTCATTTTGTTAATTTTTCCGTTGAAGCTTCCACGACGGTCGATTAAAAGAGGGAAGGAAGAAATTTGCGAGGAGTGGACCGGCTTTTATATGAAGCACAGTGGAGACGGACAGACAAGTCTTCAAGCGGGAAACTACGTGGACAAGGAAAACTTTCACTGAAGAGCACGGATGAGGCATTGGTGTTGCCGTTCGGTTGCATTTCTGTTTGGCCTTTGAAGATTCCGTTAGGTTTTGGATTATTGGAAGGGATAAAAAGGATGATACGTCAAAGGATCCGTTACGGAAAGTACTGGATATTGCACACCAATAAGTCACCAACTGGTTTTAGATTATTTTACAGATGGAATGTGCTGGTTGGTTGTTTTTGAAATGGCATAATGAAAAATGAGGCCCTTGCTTGGTAACCTAGCAACTTGCAACGGCTATGAAAAATGCACAAACAGTTCCATAAAAATCACTGTAACAAAATTTTATTATATTACTTGTATAAAAATTTATATTTGTAATATTAATACTCAATTTTCTATTAATAAATATATATTTCTAATATTAATACTCAAGTTTTTTATTTTTTAAATCTAACTTAGCTAACCTGTCGAGAACATATTCTCGTATTAGTAATATGATTATAAAGCTATTACAACTCCACTGTTGTCGTAAGAATTAAGATATAATTTAAAATATTAAATATTAATTAAAAATAATAAATTTTATTAAAAATTAATAATAATAAATACTTTTTAATAAATCGTTAGTAGTGATTGAATGATTGTTTTAATAAATCGTTAATAGTGATTGAATGATTGATTGGTTAGATAATATTTGTATTGATCTTAAATTTGATTCTTTTTTTTATATTATTATATATGATTCATATGTATAAGATTATCAGATAATTTATATAATTTCGTCTTTTTTATCAATCTTATATACAATTGGATATTTTAATAATAACTGAACCTAAAATTTTTTAATATATATATATAATTTTACTATTAATATTAAACAAAAACTATCTCTATCAAATGTATTCAAATTTTAACAAAGGCCAATCTAAAACTGGTCCTACGTTCCTCTAACCTATATTTATTGGCTCGTACCCTAGAGCCCAAATATAATGACCACAAAATGGCAGACATAAATAAGATCATATATATTTAGGTGGTGGCTCAAAATTTTTTACATCAATTAATATATTTGATTTTAGTCAGCAATACCAAACTACCAATTGCCGAGAAACTACTGCTCCGGCAACAAGTTGTTCATTGATTCTACAAAGGATGCAAAGAACAGTATTTCGTAGCAAATAGGGAATGTCTAGAAGAAAACCAAAAGTGGTTCTGAATGCAGGGCGGGGAGCATGATGTCCAACTGCTGGATAGTTCTGTCATTCCTCAAATTTCAATTTCTCAGTTAGAGTTTAGAGGTGGCAAACGGGCCGGGCCGGCACGGCCCATCACGCATAAAATAAGTAAACAATAAAGTCCGGCATGATCCGGTACGATGAACAGTAAAAACACGGTCCGGCCCTGCCCAAACGAAGGGCCGTGCTGGGCCTTGAGACGAGGTCCTCGTGCTTGGCACGGCCCGCTGAGGACTCGGG
>JAVXUL010000002.1:5293775-5312619 GCA_035590515.1 Trichilia minutiflora | reverse complement strand
AGAGAGAGATAATCATACTTTAAGTGTAAAATGATAAATTTAACCCTTAATACACATACACTTTTATGTACTCATCAAGCACAAATGCCATAGATCATGGTTTGTTGGGAATATCCTGTAATAAAGCTTTCGATCAAAGTTGTGAGTTGTGAAATCTGAGATTCCAGATTTGGAGATCGTACTTTATTAACTCTTCTGGTATGTTCAAAATTTTCATATTGCCTTGAAGTACCAGTTATGGTATCAATCAATTATCTTGCTTCTTTTGGTGACTTTGTGAAAAATGCACCTCCGCTTGCTGCATCTATCATCTTTCTACTCAATTTCTAGAAGTCTATTATAAAAATGCTCAATGAGTGTTGTCTCAGACGTGCTGTGTTGCAAAAAACTTGCACAAAGGCTTTCGAATCTCTCTCAATAATCATAAAGAGTTTCAGATGATTTTTGTCTCACTCCTATAATTTCTTTCTTTATTTTTATTGCTCTAAACAAAGAAAAGAATTTTTCTAGGAATAATTGCACCATATCAGTCTACGAATTGATGGAACCTGGAGCTAAATCAAATAACCAATCTTTAGCATATTTTTCTAATGAAAAAGAAAAGGCATGTAATTTAACGTTGTCTTCGGTTATTCCCTGTGGTTTTATGCTAGTAAAAACTATACAAAACGCCTTAAGATGATTGTGAGGATTTTTGTTTTCTCTTTCATAGAACTTGACAGTAATTGTATCAAACCTGATCACAATTCAAAGTTAACCTGCAAGTTTGGATAAGTGATACAAAGAGGGGGCTGATCTATGGGTGAGGCTGTGATATCTCTCATTACTCTTTGTCCTTCCACGATAACCTATTCTTCTTCTGAATCACTGAAGATTTTAAACAAATCTAACGCTATTTCTTCTTTGGCTTCTGATGAAGTGCTCGTTTGACTTCGCTTTCGGATCTTTGCATCTTTTCTTAATCTTTTAACGATCTTTTCCATTTTGGGATCGTATTGGAGTTCTTTTACATGATCAAACTTGATCATCAAAAGGAATAAAAATCAATTAATAATCGTTCCTCGACAACGGTGCTAAAATTTGATCGGTTGTCAAATTCGTCAAAAATAAAAATATCAACTGAATCTCAAAATAAATTTATAAATAGTAATGAGTAGGATCGTCTCTACAGAAAATAGATGATTTTCAATCTTCTAAAGCCAGAAAACAAATAAACTAAAAAAATGATCAAGATTTCTGTAACTAAAAGAAAATAAAAACCAACAAAATTAACTAAATCAATAAGGCTAAAAACAATATAAAGGAGAAAACCAGATTTATGAAGATTTAGTTAAAGAAATAATTTTCAAATTGGTTTAAATGGATCGATCTTGAAGTTGAGACACTTTTATTATCTTAATAAACCATTTATAGTTATCGGTAAGCCTTGCATAACCAATTTCTCTTTACATTGTAGAATAATTAGGTCAAGCGAAATAATTACCCTCTAACCAACAAACAAACTTAGAGAAGCTCTTAGATTTTAATTTGTTGATAGCATTAAGAATTAGAGAAACCTGGTTCTAATCAACAAGCACGCAAGTAGTTATTTGTTTAAATTAGATTACGCAATCCGAAGATATTTTCTGAGGATATCATTTTTCTACAAGTATAGAAAATCATACAATTACGGATATGAAGTTCTACATGGCTGTATAATGTTAATCGAATCATATAACAGAAATGTTATGATTTATAAATCAATATTAAAATATATGAAGTACAGAATTGCATAAATACCAAGAACAAATAAAAATTTAAAAGTTAAACATTGATTTTACAATCCTCAAAATCAATATTTAATTATCCTTTAACTAGAAAAGAGAATTAGTTGTTCATAATTTAAAACACAAATCTGAAAATTTTTGCTACTGTTCTTCATTCTCATCTTTCTCTCCTTTCAGATCTGAATTCCTCCCTTGAAAAGATTGTTTTCCCTCCTTCTAAATCAAAATCTCTTAGTTTTTCAGGTGTTCTAGTCTTCCTAAACTTCCTAGACAATTTCTCCTCCTAGAAGATGATGTTTAGAAGCATCAAAATAGGACCAAAGCCAAATCCTATAATCTGGAATTTTTTTGCGTTATGGCCTTAGTCGTGTTCAAGGCTTATCTTACAACTTAGGAAAAACAGAGTTGTGTATTCTGCTTTCTTGGCCTTGCTTCGCTGTGACCAAAGTTTGTATCCGGCATCTTGGAAGAAATTTTTCTTCAATTCTAAAATTTTATTTTTTTTTTATTTCTTTTCTTTAATGGTATGCTTAATATTATAAAAATATAAACTAGATAAAATCCATTCATTAAACACAATTCTTCACACTAAATTTAGAAAAATAAATAACAAAAATACTAATGAAATACGTACCAACACAATCTATCGCAACCGGCAAAAATTTCATGAAACGATTGCTCAGTCTTCAATTCATACACCTGGCATAGTACAGAACATGTTCTGTCAACCTTGATAATGTACAAATTCGCCCTGATTGAGACAATATTAGTGTGCCATCTGAGGTTGGTGGGAGAGGTCGAAAACGAGTCTGGTTTAAAAATTGTCCATTGCCGTCAACATAGATTCCTTCGTCAAAAAGGATTTTATACAAATAGTCTGTCACCCCGAAGCAGGATAAAAAGTGGTCACGGCCGAAGTATAAGAACTTGTCTGGTCTGTTGTTGCTAGCACGGACCACTGGATTATTTTGGTGTTGAGCGGTATGTCGCACCCGTAATTGAATTACAAAACCAGGAGACGTATTCTGTAAATCCCAGTTCAGATTCCTCACCTTGTTCAGAATGGTATTATCCTGTTCCAATTTCAGTTGGCAATTCGTCGTCATCTTGGAAAAACTACTGAAAGCAACAACTACAATCTACAATGAAAGCTTTTGAAAAAATTCAGAGAAGAGAATGGAAGCAAGTCGAGAAGGAAGGCGTAGAAAGCAGAGAGCAAGGTATGGAAGATTTATAAGGAAGAAGTCGGTGTCCTAATCCGAGCCGTAAACCAAGTTAAGTTAGGAAATCAAGCAAGCAAGTTTCCTAAACCAATACAGAGTCCGATTACCTAAGGATAATAAGGAAATCTGAATAATGATTTATGTCTTATACCAAATCTTATTGGTTTAGGATTATTAAGGTATCGAAATACTATCTACCTCGTATCTATCGAATTATACGGTTTGAAAGATACGTATCTCGATAGCATATAGGTCAATGAAATTAACATCTTTTGCCACGTATGATATGAAATTTGATTTCAAATATCCTTTTCAACAAAATCTAACTGACGCTTCAGCATTAAAGAGAATAGAAAGCTACTGAAGAAACCCATCCATACTTTAGATTGCAAAAATAAGTAAACAAGGAAAGCATAGAAATGAAAGCATTAGCTCACGCATACAATTTTCTCAATTCAATCTACAAGACAGTTTTGTATAAGAATTGTTTCCTGGAAACGGTGATAGAAGGCTTCATACATACATGGTCTAATTTAAAAATACTTTGGCTACTAAACATCTTGACAATCGGAAGGAATTGTTGGAAGCAAGTCTAGTCCATTCAAATCCATCGACAGTGGAAGATGATGAAGTTTTGGAGTATGTCGTGTAGGGTGGATGCTTTTGGCCCCAACGGCCGGAAGTACTATGAAACTTTGCGAAAAGTCCCTACACTGCCACTTCCTTCAATTGAGAAGCCGCAACTCTTGAGTTCAAGCCATTTCAGGATCATTTTTGCTACACTTATCTTGGAGAGTACTAAAGGGAGATGATGAATGCTTTGATATAGTGACGTGCATTTTTACAGTCTTTGCTCTGTATTTGAAGGATTTTGGTTCTATATTATGTAAATAATCATTATTCTTTGAAAAATTTGGGAATCAAACTAAAGAATTCAATCGGCAAAATAGTTTCATCAGTCTTCTTAATTTTAATCTTGTTACAATGCTCGACTCAGTTTGCAATGTTTCTCAAACAGAGGTTCCCAACTTGATGAATGATAGTAGGTGAAATATAACTCTTTGACACTAATTTAGGTTCTAACTCTTCACAAAAAGTGCACTGATACTAATACTAATACTAATACTAATACTAATACTAATATTGCTTATTGTTTATTGTTTTTCGCCTTTTGAACATAATACGTTTCTGGAAAGTACAAGAGTCGGTGAAATAATAAGTTGCTCTCCCCAACAATAGTTTTTCATATCTCATATTCTAGAATATGATTAATCAATTTTACAGTACAAGAATATTAAACCTTATTTGAAAACTCATCGCATCCAATCCATTAACGTTAACTTTGAATTATAGTAGGTATATATTATTATTTTTAATTATTTTAAAATAACACACGAATGTTTGTTTATTGACAACTCATCAACCATCTATCATTGATAAAAAGGCAAATACAAACGTTCTAGTACATTTACAAATTCTGTAAGAAAGAAATATCTAAAAAAAAATTATCCATCTCCATACCAAAATCAAAAACTTAGGCAGGTTTGGCCAAATCAGCGCGGCACAACGGGCATGCGTGAGACTTGAGTAGCCAGGGAGCAATGCATTTCTTATGAAAAATATGCAAACAAGGAGTCCGCGCAGCCAACTGCCCGGATGCAAAATTGTCCAAACATATCGCACAATTTTCCTCTGTCAATGCTTCCTTAATTCTCCATTCCTCCAGTTTCACAAGCTCCACCCTTTTTGATTTGTTGGCTTCTAGAGATTGATCCATCAAGATTACAGACTCATCCACACGCTGTTGTCGAAACCGAAGTTGCCGGTTTCTAACCACCGTCAAATCCATCGCAAGCGGCAAAAATTTCATGAAACGATTGTTATGACTGCAATTCATACTCCTGGCTTGGTCCAGAACAAGTTCTGTCAACCTTGATAGTGTACAAATTCGCCCTGCTTGAGACCATATCAGTGGACCGTCTGAGGTTGGCAGGAGAAGTCGAAAACAACTCTGGTTTAAAAATTGTCCATGGGCGTCTACTACTGGAATTCCTTCCTCCGCAAGAATGCTACACAAACATTGCATTACTCCGTCGTATGATAAAAATTGGTCATGGTCGACGTACAAAAACATGTCTGGTTTGCTGCTGGTTGTATGTACCACTGGATTATTTTGGTTTTGAAGGATATGCCGCACCCGTAATTGAATTACAAAACCTGGAGGCTTATGTTGGAAATCCCAGTTCAGATTCCTCACCTTGTTCAGAATAGTATTCTCTTGTTGCAATTTCAGTTCGCAAGTGATCGTCGTCATCTTGAAAGGATGATCGAGAGAAACAACTACAATGGAAGGGTTGGAACAAATTCAGAGGATCAGAGAAGGGAGTTGAAGTAAATCGAGACTGAAGAAGTGGAAAGCAAAGACTGAAGGATGTAGATTTATAAGGAGGTAATTGGTATCCGAATCCGAGCAGGAAACTACGTTGTCCCAGGAAATTGAAGTTTGTTTCCTAAACCAAAACAAAATCTGATTACATAAGAATTATAAAGAAAATCAAAATAATAACTTAAGTCTTATACAAGTTCTTATAAGTTTAGGATTATTAAGGTTAAATCTAAATACCACGTGTCGCGTATCTATCGAATTACTCCGTTGGAAAGATACGTATCTCGATGGCATATTGACATCAATGGACAGCAAGTAATAAATTTTATCCGCTATGGAAACACAAGTATGTTTTGGCACGTGTGATATGAAATTTTATTTCAAATATTCCCTTCAATAAAATTTAATAGGATTTGACAAAAATAAATAAATAATAAGAGAAGCATAGCAATGAAAGCAGCATTAGCTCACCCATACAATTTCTCAATTCATACTATTAGACAATTTTGTATAAGAATTGTTTCCTGAAAAAAGTGATAAAAAGCTTCACACATACTTGCTTTAATCTACAAATACCAATTCAAAACAATCAATGACTAATCAAAGTCCCCATTTGCTGTCCGACTAAATATACATGGATTGTGATTCTACCAGTCTTTCTTCCACAAAAAGTTCAAAGAACAAACAATTAGGAGTTGAGAACCTATACAACTGAATTTTTTTTCTTCTTTTCCAAAATGAGTTAAATTTGCCGTCAACTTGAAACTTAATCTCTGTTAGCAAGACTTTGATCTTCCAAATTTTAGAGTTCTGATTTCAAGCGCCCAGCTGAAAGTAATAAAATGCAGAGTAAGAAAAAAAAACAAAACAGAAGCTTATACATCAAAGAAAAAAACTTAAACAGAAAGCTTACGCATCAACTATGATTATTTGACCCATTACCATTTTGTCCCAAACTGTCAACAGCAGAACTGGAATCAAATCCCATTTGGTAAAGACTTTGAAACTCATGGTCTAATACACTCTGCATGCGTAAGAGAAATGCATTATAGAAGTACTTTTGACAAGAAAAATAGGAGGTAGTAAGATATGAAGACCTTTACACTACCCGAGGCAAGGGAGGAAAATGTGTATTAGCACTAGGGATACTTGGCAGTGTTCCTTGGAAAATTCCAGGTGCGTAAGATTGTGAGCAGTTCATTCCAGAGCTAAATCCAAGAAGAGCTGCACCACCACTACGCGAGTGGAGAATCTACATGGAGTATACCTCAGAATTCATGTTGTATCCCATGCATTTATAAGTATATTTTAACATCATAGAAACTTTTAACTTACATCTTTGGATAGAATCCTTTCTATATCGATGTTCAGTTCTGGGTTAACGGTGGCAAGTTTCATTGACAAAAACTGTAACAGCAAAGCAAGCACAGAGACAGTCAAAATATATAAAACTTACAAAAGCAAAAGCAACAGGATTACACTTGAAAAACCGATTAATAATTAAAAATAAAAACATTATTCTTATCAAGTCCTGCAATTTTAAACAAGATGCAGATACTGAAAAGTAGCATTCTTCAGGACAAAAGCTCCTAATAATTCCATTCAGTAGACCATGACAAACTGTTGTAGTATATCATAGTTCATTCAAGAATCTTACAGGAAAGATATACATCAAAGGGATTCTAATAATGCTCCGATACAACAAGAAGATCAATGGCACGTCCCAATAACAGTGAAAAGTTCAATGACTTGGCCCCTAAATTTTGTTTTCAGTAAATTCGTTAGCTTCTGCATGTCAAGATACAAACATTCAACTTGGCTTCCCAAGAGTGCCCGATCATATCTATTACAAACTAACTAATTCTTAAAGAACAATTTATTCGTGCATAAATAAGTAAATTAAAACTCAAATGCCTTATTTTACAGTCACAATATTGCATACCTCGACCTGCTGTTGCAGCGATTGCACATAGTTGATAATTTCATCAAGCATTACTGCCTTACCAGTGATCTAAAACAATGGATGACACCAGACGAATAAGTACTTGTAACCATAGTGAATGAGGTTAATCGACAAGCTAGGCAAGCTCTAATTACCTTATTGCATCCAGGAACAAGTTCTTGAAGCAATCGCATCCTCTCACTGATCTTTTCTCTTCTCACCTGCAAGAATGTCACTAGGTTTAACACAGAAACTTCAATATCATTAAATTGAATATACAACCGCAAGGACTTTACCCTTTCCGCAAGACTGTGACTATTAGTAGCCTGGCCCCTTTTGGCTCTCACATGAATATACTCTTTAGGAGCCCCTCCACTCTGAGAACTGTCTTTCACTTGTTTAGCAGCATGTTTACCACGCAAATTTGCTCCTGTATTCTGTTCAATTTTTTGTTTCTTGTCATCTTGCTCTCTCAAAACACCAGAGCTATCTCCAGAAGGATCTTTTGGAAGCTCCACTTCAGCATTCTACAAAGAATACCCAAGCATACGGTCAACAGGGTCACTACGCAACAAAAAATAAAAATAAATCTTTAAATTCCTAATAGGGATGCTGCAACTGATGATAAATTTACCTTTTCTGTATTGAAAAGAGAAGTAGAATCCGGTGCTCGTTTTCTTGTCTTACCATTCGTTGAAACTCCTATGGCTGCCTCTTCTGAGATTTGAAAGTCCTCATAAGATTGTGAAGCATTTATTGAAACCATTTCATTGCCACCGTCCTTATTTGAAGGACACACGCTATTAGCAATCTGGGAATTTTCAGGTAGGCTAAAGGAACTAACCATTTCTGAGAAGTTACCACTTCCAAAGCATGGAATCTTTGGCACCAGCTCAACAAAACTTGGATCAGATGAATATTGAACTAAGTTAGACGTGCTACCAATTCCCTGGTTTTCCATTGCAACAGAGTAAGGAGAAGCAGCAAATTCACTGTGAGAAATCATTGAAGAGACTCCAAAATTTTCACTGTGACTCAGCGAAGCAATTGCATCCCATCCGGAGCCAAAGGAATGGTCTGCCCCCCTGGGGGAATTGTACATTGACACCAAGTTCAATGTCATTCCTGAAACCTTCGGAGGCAATGGGTTTGTGCTCATTCCAGAAGATGGACAATTCATTACACTCTCATTTCTACGGTGAAACCTCATATCATCACTGTCACCCCCGCCCATACTTTTTGTCTCAAAAGTTAAACCTCTGATGAAGTCACGTATCAATAAGTGAAATGAAATCCCTACTCAACAGTTGGCCCAGAGCGGGACTAAAAATAGGTATTAAACAGAAGGAACTACCATAAAATTAAAGGCAAAGTGCCGTTTGACCAAAATTCGCTGGTGATATCTTGCAAGACTGAGCAAGGAACAAGAATCCTTGGCAGCTTTATAGAATTGATAGGATATTAAAGTAAAAGAAACCCCTTATTGCAGCATCCCATAGACACAAAGTAGAAGGGGAAATCCAGTCTATCAGGCATAATATCTCAGAAGCACCAGCTACGTAACTCTTCTCTCAGAAACCCTAGGATCAAGTCTAGTCCGATATGCAAGGTAAAAGAGGAAAATGCTTCACGCAGACAAGAAAGTGAACCTTTCAGAGCATAAAGTAGACATAGACAAACGGCAGCATTAGCTAATTAACAGCTCACCAGACTGAAAAAAAAAAAAAAGAAAGCAGATTCCCTTTTTATCTTTTGCTTATACAAAAATCAATTTCTCGGCTCAACTAAGGCCAAGTGATTGATTGTTATTAATAGGAACGAATCTTTACAACTCAAAACCCAATTGAGGAGGATCAACTCGAGATTCAAGTAGTGGATATCAAATGAAATGTGGCGTTTACAGGAGGACTAATGCGGAAAACAAAAAAAACGAGAACCGAGAAAAGGAAATTGAATAAACTCGTTTGAGAAATTCTCAAATAGTAGGCAAAAAAGGCCAAGAGCGTCAAATTCCAATTGAATTGTGCAAAAATCGGGAATGGGCAGAGTTTCATTTCACAGTCCGCTAAAGTGGGTGTCTGATAATGCCTCAAAGAGCATCAAATGCTTGCTTAAATTTGACAAGGAAAATCAAATTCACGAATTGGGAACTTGCACAAACAACAAAGAAAGCATCAAATTCCAACTACTATAGATCACATGAAAATATAGAGAGCTACGAGGTTACAGGAACAACGCACATTATTACAATGGGAGTTAAAAGAGATAGGAGAGAGAGGGTCTTTGCCTACCTGCCCAAGCTAACAGGTGACATGTATGATTTTAAAAGACAGACTAACCACTGCCAACTGCCCCTGTTTGCTAAATTATTACACAACTTAATCGCTTTACCTCCCTCACTTTAGTCCTTGTAATTTTTTTATTATTATAGACATTTTCTCTCTTTCGTTCAATTTTTATAATCTGACAAGAGAATGGAGAGGTTCCTCTCTTCAACCCCAAGCTTCCTAGCTTGCTTGCTTCTTTAACATTTACTTCTTTTTTTTTTTTCTCAACTGACACATTTTACCAACTATTCCAGCAGACCTCGCTTTGCTGTTACACACTCATTTTTCTCAGCGCCAACTAACCCACCCTTCATTTCTTTTTGAGAATAATACTCATTATGCCGTACCTAAGCTCCATCACTCTCCATGATCAGCCACCACTCATCAATTTGACCCACATGTAACCCTACCAAATCTCCCCTTCTATACTCAATCTGTGGATATTATCCATGTTCCACACTGCACAGATGCCAACTTCGATTTGGTAAATACATGTAGGATATCTTTGCGACAAGTGTAACTATCTGATTCGATAACTCATACAAGATACTGTAACTGTGAAACATAGTACATTGTTATCGTTTGTTTAACGAAAGGATTTTATTTAATTAATTTACGCCTGCAACCATCTTTTTCTTTTTTACTTTTGAGAGCTTTGGCTTATGAGGAACATAAGGAATAATGGAATCTAATCATCAATTTTACCTCCTTGTCCTGGTACGGTTTCCAGCTGTCGTCAGTGCCTATATTAAAAAATGCCTCAGGTCCATGAGCTCAATTCAACCGACTCGTTTGCTCAAAACCAATATAATGTGGTCAACAAAATGTCTGGTTGTGATCTTGCTGGCTGCATTGGATTGGATTGGGAATAATGGAAATTAGAAATTATTGCGAAATTAACGCCTAATTGGCTCCCTAACTCACGATCTAGTGTAGCGTACCTCATATAGGGTGAATCTGATGTGATTTTGAATTTGGGTGATGTGGATTGGTTTGGGACCCATGTTATGAACTCGTAGTCAAAGATAATATGCAGATTTGATGATTTTGACGGTACACCTAACTTACTAAATCATTCTTATGGAAAGGAGAGGCCGGGCCCAAACAATGGGCCTCATTAAAGATCTTGCTATGTTCATCATCCTTGCAAGGAAATTATTTGCTTTCTTGTCGAAATTACTAGCAAACGATGCTCGATGGTTGCAAATTGGAAAAAAGGAACTAAGGAGAAAAAAAAGATGACTAAAATATTTATTATTAATTTAAGAAAATATTGAGTGGTCCAGTTAAAAAAAATTATATATTAATTTTATTATTATCAATTTCAAAGTTAAATGATATCTTATACTATATGAATAACGTTGTACATCTCAAATTCATTATTTTAAATAATATAATATTGTATATTGAATAATAAAATAATATAATAAATAATCTTGAAATTTATAAAATATATTATTTAATTAATAAATATCGTATTATTTGAGATATATAACATTAATTAATTATAAAAAATTTAATTAATATCATATCGTGTTATCACATAACTCTTGGAACTCAACCCAGTCTCTCTCAAAAGAAAATATTTCTTAACCCACCATTTAATCATGATTAAATCAATAATTCAAAGCAGTGTAAATGAAATAATCAAGTAGGAAAACATGATCATTGATCCACAAATGTTAGTGGACAGTTGAGACCCTAGGTGATGGTTCCATTGCATGTGTTAGCCATTAGTAATCTGTACCTAAAACAGCTTAACATTCTTTAATCACTCTCAAAAAGAACAGCATTCTTTGTTCTAATTCGATCTAATCCAATATAAATAAATTATTCTTTTTTAATAAATCAAGCTTAATAAAAGGGACCCATGCATCACGCGTGAGGCATGCTTGGAACTTGGGGTGGGGCTACGGTCCATTAGATGTGGTCCTGCTTGATTAGCAATGATGAGGAGGATACCAAATGAGAAGAAGAATCTTTTTGAGATTTTGCCTACACCAACAAATTTCAGTAAGTGTTGTTTGCATATTAAAACCATCTTCCTCATTTTGCTTTTACTTCGTTCCCATCACAACCCATGCTTGATGCTGTTGCTCTTTTTTAGCCAAAGAAGATTTATTTATGCTTTTAAAGGAGCCTTTTGCCTTCCCAGCTTTATAAAAAGTTACCACAAACTCTACCCATTTTTTACAAATTATACAAAACTTTACTTCTAAGTAGATGAGAACTCATAAATCAATCGCTTTGTGTATTATATTAATGGGTGGATGAACATGTAAAACACATAGTACAACTCATACAACATTTGAATATATAATAAAGTATATGATTAATATAAATTTCAATCAATGATGAGATTTTATAGAAGCAATTAAATCATATATCCACGTGTGGATAGCCCAGTTGGTAAAGACGATTTTAGGACCATGTGATAAGGCGCATGGTCTTGAATTCGATTCTTTTGAGTGTGTCCGCGATTTAAGCGGAGAGCCGTGACGACGGGATACTGTACTAACTCTCTCCGATAGTTAATCAAAGTGCACATAAACTGTTCAAACATCTAGATTATAAAAAAAAATTTAGATCACATACAAAGAATTTTAAACTTAAACTTAAACACACCTCCGCCCGCATTCATCCAATGAAACTAATGGAAGCATGCGCAGAAGAGAAGTAATCATCATGTTCATATAATTCTTGCCTTAAATTTTAAAGCAGAAAGTTTGCTGTTAAGGAAGCTGAAAACAATGATGCTTGCTATTTGAATGCAATTTATCGAATCCTTGACGTCTCAGATTCAGAGCAATACAATCATTCTTAGTCATTGATGTTTCCTCATAAAGAAGTTTCAGCATTGCTTAATGTGAAAATGGTATATTGGTACAATTTGATACAAAAGCAATAAAAATCCATTAAAAGAAACACAATAACTACTCCTCGGCATCGAGACCTAGATCATATCTTACCATTCAAGATACAACAAACAAAACAGCTCATAACAGCAAATATCAAAATCTTTGTATTCAACATAATGATGAGTTATAACCCATAAAATATTAAAAAAACTATAATGAGGAGTTTGGAACTGAGCGTATTCAGGTACTTCATCTTCTGTTATTGATACATAAAAATTATAGAATGGCCGACAATAGATATTATAGATCTTTTGATGCCCAAGTACTCTGGGGAAGATCATTTATGTCACAGATAGAATCAAATCTTCCAGGGCTTGCTGCATTTCAATTATTGTAACTGCAAACCAACTTTCTCCTCAACATTTGGCCTACGAAATGATTTCCAGATGACCTGAGCATCAAGATATTCTGAAATTCTGATCAGTGTCTGTGCTCTCCCACTTTGCAAATTTCAAATTAAAACATCATAAAAAGACAATATTCTATGAGAATATCAGCTTTATGTGATTACAAATTGGGAAAACACAATTGAATGAAAGCGATCCATCTAATTAGTACAGATTTACCCACCCATGTATTGGTTTTTCACTTAGATTTTCTTTCTCATTGAAGGAAAAACTGTTCTATTACAAGGCCATTTGATAAAATAGTTTTATAAGAAACTAAATTATCTGATCATTATTCTAAATGTGAACTCTAGAGTCTATATCATGGTTGCTTTGTCAGCCTCCTCCATTGATGCCCAACTTACCATTTGATCATAAGAAAGGTTATTTACATTGAGAGGTTGACATCATGGTAATCACAAATCCTGTCTCTGTCTGGATAATTGGTCTCACCTCTTGTTCACTTTACACAAGTCTCGTTTGTACCGACCAGTGAATAAAATAAAATATTTCAGTCTTTTGAAGAATGATCAATTAAATAAAAATAAAAATTTTCATAAATTTGAGATAATAACTAATCACATTTCAAAAAATATATTTTTAAAGTTAAATAGAGGGTGATGGCATTTTCATGACTAAAATATAAATAGGTATTAATTAAATTATCATTTTATTTTAATTTAAAAGATGTTTTATACTTACATAAATAATAATATTTATAGAAAACTTCAAAATTTTCTTAAATTAAATACATTTATTAATTTGTATAATATCAATTTGTGTTTGAGAGTGGATAGTGGCATATGAATTTTTTTAATTTTTAATAAAAAAATTATTCACTAAAAATTCATATGTGAAAAAATATTAAAAAAATATATCAATTAACGACAATCATTAAAAAATTATTTTTTGTTGAAAAGTTTTTTACCAAAAGAATATGAGAAAAGAATAAATGTTATAATTTTACAATGTAATAAGTTGTTTTTAATATTGTACGGAATTAATTTAGAAATTTTTTTAAAATTTTAAATTTTGTAAGGTTCATTAACAGGCTAGCAACATTGTCACCATAGACGATATCTTGTTTGTGGAGGAGTGATACTAAACTCACCTTAATAATATTCTAATTACACTCCATTCTTTTGTCCTTTTTCATCGTAAGATATTAATACTAAACTCACATGAGGACTCCCTTTGGGTTCACTCTTAATGGATTAAAGGACTTTATCCAATTGGCCCATTCTGTGACTACTGGACTTTCATCCAGCCCAAAATGCAAGCAACCGTTTCAAGATTAAAAAGCTTTCAAAGGTAAGTGAAAGACGCTACCGACGTCAGGCTACAGTCCATTACATAAATAGAAGCGGTCAAAAGAACAGACAAAAAGCAAGGGCACACACGGCGATTACGGCGGGCCGGTTACTGAGACGGCGTTAATTTGCCACGTGTACGTACCAAATCGTAGATCACAAGGTTAAATAGAGCAAAAATTAACCAGGGAATCAGTAAGAAGAAGGCAAAAGATTCTCAGTAAGATTTTGGACGTTGACAGGAGCTATCGTTTTGCTTTATTTTCATGCCCCCAGCCCATAGAGTCAGACCCATCACTCGCTCGCTGACCCTGAAACTGAAACCCTCCTGAGTCCTGAATCTCTGATTCATACAGATATTATATACGTATTTATACATATAAAATGAATATAATATCAACCATTTATAATCCCAACAATGAGAATGACTAGCCTTAACCTTCTGTACGTACTCTCGTCCTGCGTCTAGTCACCTTCAATGGGGCTGCCGATTGAAGGCTGTTAACCTAAACTTTATATTATAAAACTCATAATTAGTTTATATAGTGGAAAGGTTTGCAATATTGTCTCTTGTGGAAGAAACGATGGGGGGAGTTATTGTTATCTATAATAAGTAATAAGTATGAATAAAGCCTGAGACTGAGAGACAGGAGACAGGAGACAGGAGAGAGAGAGAGAGAGAGCGATACAACAAACAAAAATATTATCCATGCAGCAAATGTGATCCGAGTGATTTTAATGAACGAGTGTATAGATCATGACAAAACCTCATTCAATGCGAAGGGACCCGAACTTGTAGCAGCAGCTGCATACGATGCAATTCTGGAGAATCGCAGACCCGGGTTTATTCATTCATAATTGCTTCTATCTCTTCATTCATCTTACATCTCTTCCAAAATCTAATTGGCTGAAAATCAAATATCTTTTTGAAAAATACAACGGATGTACAAAAAATTGTGCAGTCGTGTTTAATGCGTAGATGATGATTTGAGGTTTTCGTGTATGAATTTAGTCGGGGTGCCAGATGAAGCATCAATGATCTTCATCTACTTCCTCACATTTGTTGCTACCTAGCTTTGAATTTGATTCATAACTGCAGACACCGTTGGTTGGCTATGCGACTACACACTTCCTCCATTTAATGGATTTCCCAGCTTACTCTATGCACTAGGCTATATCAAAATTTATAAAACCATAAAACCTTTCAAAATCCAATTATTTGACATTAGAAATCTGATTAAATTAGAACTCTTCCAACATTTTTAGTCTTTTTGTCATTGATAGTCACACGAAATTTGATGAATTTGATCAAGTTACGGCCATGCGAAGGCCTAACAAATGAACAATTTTCGAAATTTTAATTGAAAATGGTCCAATACCAACAGGCAGGCAAGTATAGAGTAGAGGTTTCCTGGGAAGAAACAGACTCCTCATTCCACAACATGAAATAAAACACCACAAATCACAACATGCGATTAACAAAACGTTGGACAATACAACAAAACACCTGAATATCAATGAATAGCAAGTTGCAAGTTATGTGTGTGTACATATATACACACACGTATACCCTCGTATTATCGGATGATTAGCTAGAGGTCCTAAAATTACATGGGACCATTTAAGATTTCGAGTCGCTGCGCTAAGATTTTGTCCTTGTTTTTTTGCACGTTTGGGACCATATCCAGGAATTCCTCAAGTAGTACCGATAAATAGCTTTCTTAATATGTTCCTTAATTAGCTTTAGTTTCGTTTGAGATTAATTCGTTAATTAATTAGCTTTAGTTTCGTTTGATATTAACTCATAATTACTCTTATGAATGGTTTGTAGTACACAAACTGTGTTTTGGTGGATCCAACTGTCAACAACAATACTGTAATCATGTTTGTTGACTAAAAATGAAAGTGGTTTGAAGAAATTCATATCATTGTTTTTAACTTTATTGTTTAAAGATGAGAAGTATCTATTTACTTTGTGATCTTTTTCCACAAGAATTGTAACATCTTTTTGACCATCAATCGTTGTGGCCCTTTTAGATCCTTGTTATGTTATGGGTTGTTGGTTTGTTCCCCTTTGTATAGATGCTTCTTTCTTTTCTTTGTCTAATCAAGGTTGATTTTTTGCATTCATTTTAACGTTTTTCTTGATAAAGTACTAATTTTCGGTGATATCAATCTGTATGGCATGTCAGCTTCAAGACAAATTATGGACAGAACATTTATATTAATTACAATTTGACATAAATTACGACAAATCAATTTATTTACTTGTCAAATATATTCCCCAACGAGGTAACGTAGTCCAATTACAAAAAAGATTGATGTATATTCAAACCATGCAGCCAACCTTGTTATTTACTATTGAAATGTTTACTTTAAAATACTTTCAGAAATTTTAGTCCTACCCGAAACTCTTTTTAAGCGGTATTACTATTAAGTTCAAGCAGAGAACTTAGGAAAGAAACTCACTCGAGAAAGCTTTGCAGGTTAAGTTTTGTGTTGGACGTCCAAACTCACAAATATTGTGTCAAATGCTTCAAATATTAAAATTTTAAATTTTGATTTAAGTATACATCTTGGAAATTTTTTGTCTGTGACTAAAGTAGACGTAATGATACATTTTAATGTATTGTAGCCAAAGTCCTTCCACTGAATATTCTCAAGCTTTCAGACAATTATATACGTCCATGAAGGGTTTAATATGCCGACAGGAACTCTTTTAAATTTGTTGATCCTGATAATCACCGATATGCAAATCCGTAACAGGCACAATTTTGTCATAAGACTTTTGTCTCTTTCTTTGTCTACAGTTCCTTGTGTTGTATGATGATTAAATATCAAGCAAAAGATTAGTTCCTGTTTTGGTTTAGTTGTCGAGTCGGACTGACTTATACAATGTGATAGAATGATGAAAAATTAGAAGTAATTCCAACCAGAAAAAACTCTAGTTCCAGCTTTTACGGCGCATAATCCTCTGTGTCAATTGGAAAAGATTGCAATCTAGTAAACTCACACATGCAAATCCTATCATTCGTGCGGACACACGAGGGGAGTGAAGTTTTTTTCTCATCAATTGCGCAATTGATGATTATTCTAGTGTCCACACCAGGACATGGATTCACTTTTAAGTGCATTATCTCTTGGTGGGTTTACATCAAGCGGGAATTATTCGTTAAGAAAAGCCAAGGAATTTTTTTTTTACAAAGTCCGAACTAATAATGATCATTAAATCCTAAAATACTCGGACGAGAGTCTTTTACCGGAGAATCTGTCCAACAGCTTTTTTTAAAATGATGAAATCGAAGTTCTTTTGCCTTCGAGGAAAGCTGAGATAACAAAGAAGGAATTTTAATGATGGTGTAATACACACTGAGGAGCAGATTGGACTATCAAAGGAGATGTCGTGGTCAAAGTGTATACCTTTTGCATTATTGGAAACATTGAGCTGGTTTTGTACTTAGCATGACCAATTTATATTCCTATAATATAATAATAAAGTAGCAAAAGAAGATTCAATTATACAAGGTCCACTTCTATTTTGCCTACATCATTAAAGAATTTAATAATCAAGTCTTCTCTAATCTGCCCTCCATTTTGCTAAAATCTTTCATCCCATTCCATATGAGCAAATTTGGATTAGTTTGACAAAAGTTTCTCACACTTGGGTTACAGACAAGATAAATGGCTCCCACTTTTGTCTTTCATTAAGCCACAATTACCTCCACTATCGTCTACAAAAGAAAAGACGTAATAATAAAACATCTAACTTCAGTGGAACTTTTTCTTTTCTTTGCCTTTTTTAATTTCAGAACACCGCCAATTTTTTCATTGTTCATGCAAAATTTGAATGTTCTCCACTGAAACCGAAATTAAGAGGGTTTAAGTATCATTCCAGGCAGCAAAAACAGGCAAGTGAGCCATGGAGAGAGCAGCAGCTGGCCGAAACTGGGCTGCTGCTGATGGGAACCAAGATCCGACACCGGTTGTTGGTGAGATGAACTTTGATGCCAACGGAGGCCTAGCGAATAGCATTGTTGGACCAGATTTGACGGGACTAGCTTCTCTTGAACTGCTCAAACTAGTCACCAATGAGGATGGATTCGAAAAATGAGTCCCTCCTAACTTAGCTGATTCATCCACAATTGGCTGACTAGAGTTGACTGAATCAATCCCAATCAAGTCCTGAATGGCCATTGGGATAGAGGAATTATTATGATAGTTTCCAGTATCCATGGACTTTTGGTCGAGTGATCCAATGACGGTATTGGATTGTTGCTGCGGGTTTGGGTACAAAACCATTTTCCATTCCGAGCCATTCCCATTATCTTGTTCTGGCCGACTTGTTTCCCCATTGCTCTGTGTTGCCGGGTTAAACTCAATAGCCTCAATATTCGGCTCTGTTTCTTTGTTGCGCCTCGCAAACTCTCCAGCAATTAGAGTATTGCTGGCCATGATTCTTTCAACATCATATCTAGTTATGTCAAAGTTGGTCACAGCATTTACCCCACGAAACTTGATGGCAGCACTGTCATAAGCTTCAGCTGCTTCCTCTGGCGTGCCTGGAATCAATTTCAACTGGAGATTAA
>JAVXUL010000002.1:5271017-5283692 GCA_035590515.1 Trichilia minutiflora | reverse complement strand
ATTTAATCTTTTTAATTAATTTTAATAGATTTTATTAATTTATAAAAATATTTTAAATATTTTATTATTTATATATTATTAAAAATTCTATTTTTACGTTCGTTTCGATCGTATGTTCTAATTTTTTAAATAGAAAACGATTTTAATTAAAATCGTTTTTGATAATCCAATAATCTAATTTAATAGGTTCTTGTAGTTAAGAAAACTGAATTTTCCAAGCTGTAAAAGGAAATTATTCATGCAATGAAATGGTGATGATGACTGACGATACTACTGTAGGAATTTGATTGAACAATGATATGATAAGATCATCATGTCATACGATTCATCAACAGGTTATGATAATATAAAGATAAATGGGTCAGCTATGACTGTGCCGTGGCAAGAAAAAAAAAAATGAAGAAAAAATGATATAGTTAGGAAGCAAATTCAGACTTGTGGGACATCTGAGGAGAAATCTAAAAAAGAAAATGCTAAATTTCTCCGTTGTGACGGCTAATAGTTTTGGTTGTAGAGCAACGACCGAGACGAACCCCTCGTATCTAATCTAATAAACAGCCCACTCTCAGCTTGCTGTCACTTGGTCACCCATGTCAAATCGTTGAGTCTTGCAAACTGCAAACTACACATCAAGATTTTCCTTTCCATTTATTTATATTTTCAGTCACCACTTACCAGCTGGGATTTTTCTGCATCTCACGAGGGAATCATTTCCGTTCTCTGCTATGTGGTTCAAAACTTTCTGTTCTTCCAAACAGACTAACCAACGATCGAAAAGGAACAGAATACTTTTAATCAGAATCTCACTATTATCACAAATTTTTATAATAAAATCGAAGCCCCTCAAGGAAACGTAATGCAAAAGCAAATAATTTTTCAGGATTCCTCATTACCATGAGTTTACTTAATACATCTGAATCACAATGTCACTGAAGAAAAAGTACAATCTCAAACATGCATTACAATTTGTATGAAACACTAAACGGAGAAATACTGATTAGGAGACCAGGTTTTCTCTGATTATAAGCAATTTTTATAAGCCAATCAACTGACTGTCTCACAAAATCTCTTGCATGGTAAGAGACAGGGTATTCAACTTTTAGATTACGTACCTATTGTTTGCCAACTAGGGATTCAGGTCCATAAGCCCAGCGTAGCATGAGGCGAATGTTTTAGTGCAAAATAGCACCAACATTATGATATTATCCCTCGCATTAACTACTTAAGAAGCTCATGACACTTATCAATATAAATAAATAAAAAGAAGAAACTTAATCACCCGAAAGGGTAAATTTAGAACCGACTAAGATAAAATGGGTCAGAATTTTGGTCTCCCGATACCCAGAATTGCACTGCAGGAGTTTTTCAGAAGCAAGCATTTAAGCCTTTTACCCTGAAGAACCTTGCAGTGAAACAGAGGAATTGGACAAATATTCTAGATGTTTCTACCAGTATAAGCCATAGCAATTCAGATGTCCAAATGATTTCACCGTGGGGCTAGTCATACACTTTCCATATTCACTGCAATGTAACTTTTGCGGTTCTGTTTTCCTTGATAGTGGCCACAAAGCAATAACAAAATGTAACTCAGAGAAACCATAAACTGCACAAGGATATCAATAAAAAGAGGAAAAGAAAAACAGGACTAAAACTAATAATCAAATTAATTTCATAGTGAAACATCCATGCGAAGGTTGACATCTCTAAGCTATAACTATACCCTTGACCTCCTGATTGTCAGATGAAGTAAATTTGTGGATTATACATTTAATTGTCCAGGTTTGATCACAAGTATCTAATTTACCAGTAATACATGCACAACATAGTGAACAAATGGAAGAGCAATTCCTTGTTCAAGCAGAAAGAGTAAAGAGTCCTGGCAAGTGCTACGATATTGAAATTTGAGTCTTAAAATCCTTATATAATTAGTATCTACCCAATATTAAGTTAACCGTTATTATAAAGCTGATAAGTACAAAGTGTGTTAACAAAAAAGTTGAGAGAAGTGTTCATCTTGAGAAGAATAACTCCAGAGTACAAGAGCATGTGAAATGGTTACCACTGTTACCACCTCCGTACTAACGATGTGAGCAACTGCAACAACAAAAATATTATATGCTGTTAGAAAGTACAGTTTGAAATGTATGTAGACAAGGGTAAAGCCCCTCCATTACCCATGGTAAAGGAAAAAAAGTTACTCAAGTCTATTCTAATACACATATGGCACCTATTACATACTTAAGGAAGAGAATATAGGAGTGACTTGCATTCCTTAACGGAAATATCCTTAAATCTTTCAACATAGAACAAATGTTAAAACAATTTTTTTCCCTTTCAAAGATCATGGTAGCCAACCATTAGATTACTTAAGAGGAGGAAAAAAAAATTTGAAGCTCACAAATTAACTGGGTTTGCCAAGGCTCTTCTAAAATCAGATAATTTCTTTCCTCCAACCAAATAGAAAACGTATTCAAATTTCATTGCAGGGTTTAAGTGGAAGAGGATCATACCTCTAATAATTCAAATGGGTTGCCACGACGGTACACATCATTTTTCTTTCTGTTATCATTGGGAAGAAAGCTGAACAATAGTGCTCTCCATCCAATAAGCAAGACAGCAGTGCTGCCCATTGTCACTAAAATGAAGGTATATGGTGGAATATGACCAGATGATAATACCCTTATTACTAATCCCAGCTGCCAAAAATTTGAAAGCAAAAAAAGAAAAAAGAAAAAGAAGAGGATGAAATTTTAGGATGCGTATTTCTCACTTCTGTATATAAAAGCACAGACAGAAAATGTTTCGGTTCTGTTTAACATGGTCTGTTCATGCAACAACATGAACTTTGGCAACAATTATGTCTTTCAGAAATGTAAGCCCGTATGCATGGTGCATTGGAAGAATAAGGCAAAGTAGAATTAAAATAAGTGATAACACTGTGAGACTCTTGCAAATGCATTTGTAAAAGGCCATTAGTTAGGATGTTTTAGTTAAGTAAATATCTTATTTTTATTCTTAATTATTTATTTTAGTTATTTATCCTTTTTAGAATAGGAATTTAGTTATTTTAAGAAATCTAATTTTTTGAGTGTCTTATTTATGTAAGGAGTCTAGTCCTATTTAAAGAACAAGTGAAATAAAATAAAAGGGAAGTAAGTTTTTTTTATCAAAATCAGAGATAGGCATCTCTCTCATGAGATCCAAGGTTTCAGTCTTCCTTTAATTGAGCTGAGTTAATAATCCAAAATAGGTCGTCCAAAGAATCGAAATAAAGGAAAAGAAAAAGATAGATTACTCGAGGCAGATTTTCCAGTAAATCAACCGTGACTCGATCTTTGTCTAGAAATTCTAACATTTTAGTATCAGAGCAAATCACTATGGGCGATGACATTAACGCTAGATTACAAGAAGAACGCTCCCTTACAAATTCAAAATTGATGGCTATGGAAAACCGTTTGGGGGAGAAACTTTCGTTAATCATGGAATAGCTGTCCAGCATGGGATCTAGCAACAGACCAGAGCCTATGGGAAGCGAAGGAAACAACGCAGCCACTCAACCCATAACCCACACAGCCGCTGCCACTGATACGAGAGGTGAGGCACCACCTGCTCACCAGATGGGTACACATCAGTCTTTCATCCCTAGATATGTTAAATTGGACTTCCTCACTTATGATGGAACTAGAGACCCCTTAATTTGGGCACACTGCTGTGAACAATTTTTTGAGAATCAGAATACTGTGGAGAGAGAGGGTCGGGTTGGCAGGGTTCCACCTTTTAGGAGAGGTCCAATTATGGTACTATCAATTGAAGAGAACCAAGGGCCCAATTTATTGGCTTGATTTTCTTAAAATTCTTTTTAAACGTTTTGGGAGGAGCTGGTTACACTCCGTCAAATTGGAACAATGGAAAGATACCAACGTCAATTCCAAGAGAAATTGGCTCGGGTTGACGAATTGGTTCCAGAGCACATGCACGCAAATGATTCCATTTGACTGGATGTCCAGATACATAAACCTTCAGATTTATCAGCTGCCATGAGTTTGGCCAAAGCTTTTGAACAGAAGCAACAGCTACCAAAAATCAGCAATAATCACATGAGAATATGTCAGCAACCTTGGACAGGTTCTGGTAGTTTAGTTCACTCACAACCAAAGACTCCCGATGCGTTAATTCCATCTTCTTCAACAGCTAGTACGCAATCAAGTATTCATGCTCCTTTCTTTAAAGGATTAACTAGAGTAGAGATGGAGGAGAGGCGATTAAAGGGGTTATACTATAATTGTGATGAACCATACTCGATTACTCATCAGTGCAAGATGCTTTTTTGGCTAGAATTGGCAGATACGATTCATGATCCTACCGAAGAAAAGTCGGGAAAATTTTGATCAATTCTAGTAGACCTATCCGTCCTTTGAGCTTGAGGCCAAGCTCTTTCCGCGGGAGGGGTAATGTTACAAATGCATTTGTAAAAGGCCATTAGTTAGGGTGTTTTAGTTAAATACGTATCTTATTTTTATTTTTAATTATTTATTTTAATTATTTATCCTTTTTAGAATAGGAATTTAGTTATTTTAATAAGTCTAATTTTTTAGGTTTCCTATTTATGTAAGAAGTCTAGTCCTATTTAAAGAACAAGTGAAATAAAATAAAAGGAAGTCAGTTTTTTTCTCTGAGAGATAGGCATCTCTCTCATAAGATCCAAGGTTTCAGTCTCCCTTTAATTGAGCTAAGTTAATAATCCAAAATGGGTCGTCCAAGGAATCGGAATAAAGGAAAAGGAAAGGATAGATTATTCGGAATAAAGGAAAAGGAAAGGATAGATTATTCGAGGCAGATTTTCCAGTAAATCGTCCCGTGACTCAATCCTTATCTAGAAATTTTAATAGATACAACATGTGAATTTTAAAGCTTTAAATATGTATCTTGCAAACACGATCAATTCAATTACAAAAGAAAGTCATTGAAACTGGTAACAGCCTATATAATCATCTTAGTATCCCAGAAGATAGACACATTCTTCTAGACAGGAAAAAGTTCCATCGTTCACAAGCAACTTCAGCAACGATTAGGTATCAATCTTATGGTTAGATAACAAAGCAAATTGTATGAATGATTGAAAGAATAATGTCACATGGTAACGACTGTACTAGTAGTTCTACTATTGATGCATCTCTAATAGAAACTGAAACCTAATCAGACTCTCCTCTGTAGAAGATTCTAGAGTCCTCTATGCTGAGCACCTCAAGATCAGAGGTGGTATCAAAACTCATATACTCATATTGGGCGTAATCAGACTAAAATATCCAATCCACTTTTATATTTATGACGTTGCTGCTTCACCTACATGGATTGCTATAATTGTTCAACGCCTTCCTAATTCCTATCTCCACAACAAACCATTTTTTTTTTTTTTTACCAACCAACATTATACGTTTGATATAGTGATCACTTTACTTCTGGTATTAATGAAGGTCTTTAACCTCACTCAAGCTGAGAGAGAATAGACTCACCAAATTTCATGTCTTATTTTAGGATTTAACCCATATTATTCCCCTACACGTGCTTCAACAATAAATAAAGTCATATTGTAGCAATAACTTTAATAGAACAGATTAACTAACCGGCCAACACCCCAGCCACTGAGAAAACTTAAATTCAAAAAATGCTATCATATCCACCACCAAAAGTACCTTAATGCAATCTCATAGACCAAACCGCTTAGCATAGACTATTGTGATTATGTATTATAGTCACCGAGTTAAAAGAATCTTCAATTATCTTCATTGCATTCTTTGTTTGCTTCTCATTTGTATGAAGATCATGATTATGGCCCAATGAAAGTTGCAACTGTGTCACGAATACGTCCAGGTGCCCATTGAAATCTAAATGGATCTTTTGAAATTTACATGACACTTGAACAAGCTTTTGTAATCACCTATAGGTGACTGCTCTTGCAGGAATGCCACCATAAGATACAAAAATTGCTAGCATTAAACCCTACTGAAAGGAAATGCAGCAATCCAATTATAAAATAACATAAATGGGTCCTTACTATATTGCTACTTAGACAAAAAACACCACCGTATAATATGAGCTCAAATTCAAATACTTGTACTCGCCATCAGAGAATCAAAAACTTCCAAAGGATGAGAGAAAACGACAGATTACATAAAATTGACTCTTACCGGAATCCCTACACCCCAGGATTTAGCTGCAGCAATAACAGCCTTAGAGAGACCATTCATTCCACGGCCATCTTCCGCATAGCCCCCAAGCAAGTAAGCACTTAAGAACCACCCTGCAAACCCACATTCAGAATTTCACAATTGTTAACAAGATCACCCAATAGAATATCCATTTTCTAGGAAGGTTTAAGCCAGATTATTGATAACATACCGGCAATAAAAGGATCAGCTGTACGCAGTGTTTCGGAATCGAAGACTGAGAATCCATGATTAAACCTTCCAATAGCAGTGAACAAAAGCAAAGCCAACACATCTCCTCCAGTAAGCAGAGCCACACGGCTGAAATACAATACTGACCAAAAATCACAAAAAATGCGGCGGAAACCAACAACTAAGAATAAGAATATTAAATAGATATTTGAAGATTATACCCCCATTTGTTTATACGAGACGAAGAATCAGGTTTCTCGAACTGAATAACACCTTCTAAAGGAACATTCTCTTGAGTCACAAAAACTGTATCGTCCTCGTTTTTAAAAGGAGGAGAAGTTGCTTGTTTGGTAGAATCAACACTTCCCTCGGCTTTTGCGAGGGTGAGGCTGAGTTGTCTAGAGTTTGAAGCGTTTCGTCTCGTTCTGGGAATGAATTTTGATTTTAAATGAGAATTCGCTAAAAGAGGTGGATTTGGGATGGTCAGTTTGAGATTGAGAGAACATTTTCTGGTTGATATAGGAGCTTGGCTTAGCAGCAGCATTTCTGTCTTCAGGCTTTCGCGTTGTTTGGGTCTAGTTTCGAATGAACAATTCTGCTAGTTTGCGAATTTGCATCTTAAATCTCTCTCTAACGTTGGCTGATATGAGAGCTAAATTGTGGATAGAAATAGCATACCACTGAAAAATGAATCCCAAGGCTGTTTTACCTTTTCTTTATTATTATTATTATTCTGAGAAAACAATATTAATATTTGAAGGGCTTTATTGGGCCTGAACCGCTCATGTTTTTATCGGGACAAAAAGGCCCGTTTAATGACACTCAGATCAGGTGTGCCATCTTGAAAGCATTTCTTTATCAATAAATAAACAAAAGATTAATATTAGACATTCCAACTGCCAAGTTATATCTCAATTTGTATTTCAAGTATTAATGTGACTTTCCTTAAATTGAATACTAAAATGAGATAATTAATTATATTAAAAGTTATACAATTTATCATCCAATTTATAGAACAACTCATGGCTTACGATATAAATGGAGAAATATATGAAGATAATTACTTAGAATCCCTAGCATTAATAGAGAGAATCAGCTATGATTTAAAACTTCAGTCAGATATTCAGGTGGTAGTACTTTTCTTTATCACGTAATGCTTTACCAATGTTGAGGAAGCACACGGAAAGTCCAAGAGACAGTTTCAAACAGTTATACGTTGGAGAGTTTTAAGCTTTTAAAAAATCCAATAACGAACAATTTATAGCTATTATTAAGAAGCATCCAAGAAACGCATCAAGACTAGCCAGCTATGCATCAACAAGTAAAATATTGAAAAGAAAAGCAAAATTGGCCACTATCTGCAAAATTTATATATAGATTTTCATAATGTTGTTTCTTAGATCCATAACCTTTCAAGCCGTCGGGGGCACAGAGCATAGGATATACTGATGCAAATTATATTCAATTTATCCATTCAAAAAGCTAAAAGGCTTACAGTAATTCATCAATTCACTACAATGCCATGCATAAGCAGAACAACGAAAAAATATTCAGAAACAAGAAAAAACCATAACTCTAAAAATACAGAGAATGCAATTGATCCAGCTCCAACAAGAGTTCCCTTTACAGAGGAAGGGGAGTGCGAGAGAGAATAAAAATGTACTTATATTACAGAGGGTGGAATCCTGTACTGATAAATTATTGAACACCAGAGATTACACATAGAACATACTTATGACAAGCAAAAGTGACATCTAAAAGAAAGAAACATGGAACAATGATGATTAAACAGCATACCTAATTGGAGAAAGAATCTACTTCCTTTCCATGCCTGTAGAAAATATGCATGGTCATCTAGAAATTACTACAGGTAATGGCTTAAACCTTCCATCAAGACCTTTCTCATTCTGTTCACCTGAGGCCCCGCCATTACTTCCCTTTAAACCTGTAGAGTCAACATCCAATTTCACCCCTTCGATTCGAGGTGGTGCTGCACTGTATAGAAAATGCCCATCATTACCCAGAACCTGACTCAGTTTCCCATCTGCTCCAGCACCAACAATCCCATTATACCCACCAGCCACCATACCCATTACTCCCACCCCGCTATTCATGTAAATGGGGCTAATGGGAGCATTACCATAAGGAAGAGGGCATGCACCAGCTCGAATCATCACAGGTCCATACCAGGGCGTCCTAGGGGCAATAGGAGTAACCCCAAAACCAAATTTACCATATGCTGACATAGGGTAACAGCTTCCAAAGACGCCTGCTCCAGATGTATACTGTCCAACACCACTATACACAGGAAGAGGAGTATAGTGAGGGGGAGCTCCAAATCCAGGACTATAATGAGGATAAAGAATTGGTAAAGAATTGTTATATGGAGAACCATCTCTGCCTTCAAATCTTCTGTTATAACTACCAGTACCACCATTAATTTCCTCTTTCGGCACAGCCCTCTTAACTTCCACTAGTCTACCATTCAACTCGTGAAACGTTTTCTGCATTACATCCTCTACAGATTCCTTCAAATCAAAAGTGACAAACCCAAAGCCCCTAGGCCGGTTTGTCATGTTGTCATGCATAACAACTACATCTATTATCCTACCAAACCTCTCAAAATAATTTTTAAACTGCTCTTCAGTTAGACTAGCTGATAAACCCCCTACAAAAATCTTTTTTGTCCTAAATTGAGTATCGTTCTTACCATTATCACTATTCTTACTTGACTGACTATTCTGCGGTTCAGTTACAGAGTGTTGCAGCTGCTCTTGCTGTTGGTTTTGGTTTTGTTCACGTCTGGGTATTGCTTTTTTCACCTCTACCTACGAAATCAAATGATAAATTAAACAAAATACATCCCCCAAGCTCAGTTTGGAATGGGGAAAAAGATAATAGAAAAAAATAAAATATAATTTTATTTTCTGAACATTTCAAGAATCTCAAATTGGCACCCTCGAGTCCAATCTATTTAGCCCTAATGCAATAACCAAACTTCCTTTTCAAGCAAATTTTTATTCTTTATTTTTTGTGAAAAAACAAAATAAAAATATAATATCGTTTACGGTCAATTTGAATTAAAAAAAAAAACAGAAGGAGAATAAGTTAAAGTAATGACGACTAAATGCAGGCCCTCCACTCGTCATAAACCAAAAGGAAAAATTCAAAATTCTTCTTATCTTCCTTTTCCCTCTCCCTTCTCAGGGAACCAACCGAACACAAAACTTACTAACAATTCTAAAAATCCTTAACAAGAACAACACTCGGAAAAAAAATTGAAAAATGTGTAGACTTACAGTTCTTCCCATTATAACATGAGCATCTTTCAGTGCTTTATCAGCTGAAGAAGGGTCAGAGAACCAGACAAAGCCAAACCCTCTAGGGTTTTTGCTGCCTCGTTCTCTAGCTACCACTGAACCCAAAACGTCACCGTACTTGCCGAAATGACCTCTGAGAGTCAATTCACTTGTCTCCCGAGAAATTCCACCCACGAATAGCTTCGCCTGGTCCGAGTCCATTCCACAAGTAACCGTAGTTGCTCCTAATTGTGCAACAAAAATTCCAGAAATTCTACGGCAAATAGAGAATCCTAACTGTACGAAACGAAGACAAAGTGAAAAATAATTACGATAACTAAATTAACTGAAACGGTACTTTTTTAAAGTTTTACATGCGCAATCAAGATCTGCGTTTGGTACTTTCGGCTCCACGAGACCAGACCTAACCAACTCGCAACTCACACGGTACCTATTTTGGAAAACCTAGATTTTCTGGGCTAGTTGGGCTTCGTCTTGTATCGGAGGCCAGCCCCTTAAGCAAGCCGAATTAGTGTGAAGATTGTGATTTTAGATTGTGATTTTCCCACCCCACTTACTTTCACTCTATTTAATTAATTACATCTCATAAAAATAAAAATCATAATAATTTATATATTAAAAAATAATTTATTATACATTAAATTAATAAAAAATTTATAATAAATTATATTTCTAATATTTTTGAGGCTGATGATAATTTCACCCCACTATTTTTTTTTGTAATTTCACCCATTAATTTCATCAGCATACGTAAAAATCTAAAAATTATAATATTTTATAAATTAAATAATCCTATCATAAATTAAAGTATATTTTTTTATATTAGTTTATTATATAAAATTAAAACAAATTTAAAATATAACTATTTATAGTCACTTTTTTGAATATTTCATAGCATATAAATTTATAATAAATATTAAAATAATAAAAAATATTTTTATTATACATTTTTATCGTTCACTTTACATATTACATGTACTAAAAAAATATTTTAAGGTGCATAAAAGATATTTAAGTAGTACAATTTTTTTCTAATTAATATAATTAACAATTTAATTGATATTTATTATTTTAATTATTTATAAAGAAAAAATATAATTATCAAATAATTTAATAAGTACAGTAATTATAAAAAATAAAAAAAATATCACTATCCTATATTTGAGTATAATAATATTTATATCATTTTTGTCTTTTATCATAAAAAAGAGTATTGATAAATATTTTAATATGGTAAAATATTTAAAAAATATTGAGTACAAATAGTTATTGATAAATTAATTTTGTTTAAAAAATTATGTAGTAAAAAATAAAAAAAAATTATAATAGATGTATTTTGATATTATATAAATTAATTTATAAAATATTAAAATTTTAATTTTTATGAAAATTTTGTTAATTACATGGGTTGGCATTACAAAATGTTAGTAGTCTAATTATTATGTAATGGGCTTGATTAATATTAAAGGGGCTTTAAAAGGATATTCAAGGAGTGCTAATAACAACTCATCGTGAAAACCTCATTGGTAAGGTGGATTGAAAAAGAATAAAAGTGGGCTAACTATTAATTCTCTAAGTCAAAGGCTAATGACTTTGTTTACGGCCCAATAAACTTTCGGTTTTAGGTTTCCTATAGGGCCTAAAAGTGTAAAACCTTTTGTTAAGTTTATACACGGGAGTTAAAATGCGGGGTACACGTATGGAGTTCTGATCATTTGAATTTTGAAGCACGAATCAGTCAAACTAAAGACTTTCTTTTCTTTTATTCTCTCTCTCTGTTTTTTTTTTTAAATTCTTTAGTTTATTTCTTCATGAGATGCTGTCTGTCTGTCTTAGCAATCAAGCGTTATTCTTTCCTTAAGCAAATACTCGCAATCAAAAACATATATATGTATGAGCACGTGCTATGATAGTCGAGTATTTTGTCATTTGTGCTCCTGAGATTATTATTTCCAACTTGTTAAAGTATTTTTCATATTCTGATTCTTTATAAACTTAATAATAACAAAATATCACTTGTATGCCGTTGATAAACTTTTTTTATTCATTTTGAATCGAAGATTCCTTTCTATATTTCCTTCATTTCTGTTCTTCTAAATTGGGTTGCTTTGCATTGTACAAACAATAATTATGAAATACCTTGATAATTTAGTTATCTGTAATTTTTCTGGGTTGGTAAGATCGGGTCAGAGCAACAGGCAACAAGGAAGAAGAACAAGAGATTAAAAAAAAATGTCAAGTTGGTTCAGATGGACTCAATCCCGAGATTTCCTCACATGCTGGGGTTGCAGCTCAAGGCTAAAAGCAAGAAGCAATGCATTATCATTTTGTATTATAATCAACTGGTCTTATGCGTGCGAATATTCGATAATTGCGCCTTTAAATTGTTATTAATATCTCAAGGATATATGTGAACAAAAGAATCCCCATTAATCATTTATCTAATCAATCCTTTTTCACTTTCTTTGAATTTTTTGATACTTTGCATGTGACACATCGCTTTGAACAAGTCATGTTGTTGGAGAAATATGCCTTAAACTAATATGTGTAATAATAGATAATTATTTTTCTATATTTTCACGTAGAATCATGTGGTAACAAACTAACTATTAGGAAGTCTATGTACTTCATCAAGTTAATTAGATTGCAATAATGCCCCTTGTTAACAAAGATTGTGCCCACTAAGTGAGGACAATTTTGATATTTCAATGCCTAAAAGTGCCCCGATAATCAAAATTTGGTCACTCTTGTCATTAGCATAGTAATTACTAATACAATACAAAATGCACGATGATGTGAGAAGCATCTCTAGGTGTTATTGAAATATCCCGTGTTTTGGAATAAGGGTATTTTCGTCTTTTTAAATAATGTACACCTGAGTTCTATACGGATTTTAATATGTCGAGGGTCGATTTGAGGTTTTGGAAGGGTTGACATGATTGAGGACTGAGAATGGA
>JAVXUL010000002.1:5257159-5270917 GCA_035590515.1 Trichilia minutiflora | reverse complement strand
TTAGTCTAACAAAGTCAAATACCCTTTATGATAATTTTAATAAAAAAAAAGATTATTTCAACTGTTATACCAAATAGTTTTTCTATAAAAAAGACTTTTTGTAAATTAATTTATCAAACAGCTTTCAGCTTTAATTTAAAATCTCTTTTTTTTAAGAGAAGCACAATCCAGCTTTTAAGCACTTGAAAAGCCGAATCAAACAGTCTCTTAAGCGCTCATAAGGCATTTGCCAACTGAAATACTGAATCGATAACGGAATAAAAATCGGATGGTGCTTCTTACTAGACCTCTGTCACCACTTCCTCTGCTGCCTAAAAGAACAACACCCTTAATTTAAGGTCTTTTTTGCCTTATACTGTTTATTTTTGTAAGATCCCAAAATAATTATAATCTACCACTATATCTATTAAATAATATCAAATTATCATTAAATATTTTTCAAATTTACAATCACCCCCTAACTCGTTAGTTTTTTCCTCTTATATTATATAAAATATCTAAACAATATATAATATATTATATATCTAAAAATTCATAATATACTTTTGGAATTAATTATTATTTTTTATTTTTATTAAAATTCAACTACATTATTTTTTTAATTTTTTCATGAACTAAATCAACTAAATAATTTAGACAAATTAATTCTAATAAGCCACAATTCATTCTAACAAATTAAAATTAATTTAATATACAAATATTACAACAATCAAATATATCAAATTTATGAATCAAATACAATTTTGAATTGAAATAAAATATAAAATAAGAAGAAAAAAGGAGATAGGTTGAAAATGAGTGAAAAAATATTTTATTTTACTTTAAGGGTATTGTGTATTTTCATATTAATATTATATGCTATTAATTTTAATTAATTTTCTATTCATACTATTATAATTTTATTCCTCTTTTAAATAATTTATCCCTCTTACAAAATATTTATTGAAGATTTGATAATTTTTAATAAAAACAAAAATAAAGTATAATTATTTTGGATCTTATAAAAATTAAAATAATAAAAGACTAAAAAGACCTTGATTTAGCGGTGTAGTTGGATATTTTTAATCTTGTCAAGTATTAGGCTAGATTTAAGGAGTTTAAATATTTTTTTACTATACTTTAATTAAAAATTATTTACTATGCTTAAAAATGAGATATAATTTTTTTAATTGTTTAAGAACTTAATAAGTGGATAGTACTAATAAAACATTAAAGAAAAAATATCCTAACACTATAATTTAGAAGAAAAAAAAGTAATATTTATATTATATTTGTAATTGTAATAAAAATTTATTAAGCAATATTTGAATAAAATAAGATATTAAAAAGATCAAGTATAAGTCATCATTGGCAATTTAATTTTTGTTTAAAAATTGTGCAACTAATATAATATAAAAATTATAATTTTAATCTATATTATAGTTCATTATTGTATCAATTAATTTATAAAATATTATAATTTTAATTTTATAAAAATTTGGTTAATTACATGAGTTGGCATTACAAAAATGCGAGAGTGAGAATATCACCACCCTTACTATTACAGATACTATCACTATAAGCTTAAGAGTTATCCTTTTTTCTTTTTTCTTTTTTCTCAATTAGGAGTGTTTCTAGTTTTCCAAAAATGTTTCTCATTCCACACCAATTGTGTGTATAGAACATAAATAAAGGAAGACTAATGCTATTTGATTAGGTAATTTATTTGAGGATAATTCAAAGGTTTGGGCTTAATATTTAGTTTATATTAGTTATTTCAAGTCCATCACGTAATAGAATTCTTAGATCCTCTATTATGACAAACGGACAAAATCTCTTCTAATCTATGATAATATCCGAGATCATAAATATTAAAGAAATATCTTATATTACTTACAAAACTATCTATGATTATGTTTACAGTTCGAGGTCCTCTGTGATTTTTTAAGGATCAGTTATGTTCTTTATAAATCTATGCGAGATCTTAATTCGGTAACGAGATCTAGGAACTATCAATTAGCAACTATTTTAATCCCATTATTAGTTATAAATATTTATTTATACACGTGATTAAGTTTTATTTTCACGACAATAATATCCCATAATTCACAGAACAAATTTTTAGGAAGAATCAATGAGAGTGGAGCACGTGTCAACGATTAAAAATATAAATGATTAAAAGTTGACATGACCCGAAATAATAGGTAACAGAATTTATTTCGTCATCCATAAAAATATTTCTTCACTTTTCAATAACAATTTTCTAAGCTTTATTTCGTGTTTTCTGAATTTTAATATCAAACAAAACCTTTATTGACTTAAATATCGAATGATTTTAATCAGAAAATCGGTTTTATCCTTGAATATTCTCTGTATTTTCAGGCAAAGATGACAACGAGTAAAATAAACGAAAATCTTTATGTATAAATTTGAAGGAAAGATTAATTTCTTACATCTACACTATCAATAGTTAGATAATAATAAGAATACAAATTTTGCACGAATTTTTTTAATAAAAATTAACTTGATAAGTTATATTATTTTCATATATTCTACATAATTTATTAGAAATTTAAATTTTAATAAAGTATTTTAGGTTTTATGTAATAGGGTTGATTGATAGTTAAAGGGGTTTTAAAAGGATATCGGAGTGGCATTAACAGGAAATACACTGAAAACTTTATCAATAATGAAGGTTGAAAAAGAAAAAAGTGGAGTCAACTAGTAATTCTCTAGTTAACGGCATTAACTTTGTTCACAGCCCAATAAACTCTCTGGGTTTTATGTTTCCTAAAGGGTCCAAAAGTGTAAAAGCGTCTGTTATGTTTACACAACAGGTCCGTTAACAAAAAAAAAAAAAAAATTACACAGTGGGAATTAAAATGCAGCTTAAATTTATATTCCGATCATTTGAATTGCATGAATCAGTCAACCTAAAGACTTTCTTTTCTTTTCTTTTCTTTTTCTATTTCTTTAGTTTATTTCTGCATGAGATTCTCGCTGTATGTCTTAATAATCAAGCATTACTCTTTCCTTAAGCAATTACTCACAATCAAAAACATTTATTTACGTATAATTTATTATCAGCACGGGCTATGATAATACAAGCATTTTGTCATTTGTGTTCCTCAGATTATTATTTCCAATTTTCTAAAATGTTTTTCATATTCTGATTCATTATAAACTTAATAATAATCAAAATATCACATTTCTGTTCTTGCATACTGTCGATAAACTTTTTTATATTCATTTTGAATCTAAGCTTCCTTTCTATATTTCTTTCATTTCTGTTTTTCTAAATTGGGTTCTTATGTACCGTACAGATTTATATTACAATGATTATGAAATAGCTTGATAATTTAGTTATATATAATTTTTCTGGGTTGGTAAGATCGGATCAGAGCAACAGGCAACAAGGAAGAAGCAAAAAAGATTGAAAAAATGTTCAGAGGGATTCAATCCCGAGGTTTCCTCACATGCTGGGGTGCTGCTCAAGGCTAAAGCAAGAAGCAATTCATTATCATTCAGTTTTATAATCAACTGGTCTTATGCGTGCGAATATTCGATAATTGCGCCCTGAAATTGTTATTAATATTTTCAAGGATATATGTGAACATAACAATCCACGTTAATCATTTATCTAATCAATCCTTTTTTTTATTTTCTTTTCATTTTTTGATTCTTTGCACGTGACACATGGCTTTGAACAAGTCATGTTGCTATAGAAATATCCCTTAAACTAACATGTGTAATAATCTATAATTAATTTCCTCTATTTTCACGTAGAATCATGTGGGAATAACCTAACTATTTGGGATCCTTTTTTTCTTAAGAGTATGCACATCACCAAGCTAATTAGAAGGCAATAGTGCCTATTGTTAACAAAGATTGTGCCCCCTAAATGAGGACAGTTTTGATATTTCACAGCCTAAAGTTCACCGATAATCTAAATTAGGTCACTCTTTTCATTAATATATTAATTAGTAATATAATACAAAATTATGATGATGTGAGAAGCATCTCTAGGTGTTATGGAATTAAACGTTTCTAGGTTTTAACAAAGATTAACGATCTCATTTGCATTACTCATCTTTGTCATCTTCTCGTTGCATTGCATTGCTTATAAAACTTTTTTGTTTTTATATTTGTTTCTCCGTCATCCAAAAAGCATATAATATACTAGGGTTTTGGGCCGTGGCAGCAATTAAGGCATTGGTAATGGATGCCATGATGGAGTCCAAGCACCGACCAATTAACTTATAATATTATACGCATTGATAGTTGGAAGTTTAATCCAAGGTTTTCACTTTTTTTAATTAATTAGCTTACTGCTCTTTTCCAATTCGTACTTACATCAGCCAACACAAGCCACGTGGCAGGACGAGTTGGGCAATTGGCAAGTGATTTGATAATACTTTCTTCAGTTTTAAAATTTTGATTAGTATTAATTATTCATTAAACTATGGTAGCAAAGGTCATTTAATTGGTAAAATAGATTTTAGCCACTGGGGTCTGGGCAAGATGAAAAAGAAACGAGATTGAGATCGAACATCATCCGTCACCAAGGTTTCACTGTAAATATCAATTTGCAATATCATACTATTGTTATTTTTAATTATTAATTTGGTTAAAAATATTCTTCGAATTAAGTAATCGATCTTATAGTAAATGTGTCTGAGGGACGAAACCAAGCAATCTGTGACCTTCAACGCCATGCATGCAGCTGCAATTACATATTATTCTACCAATTATTTGCAGGAAAACTGCCTTTAAACTATATGGAAGGTTGGTTTATTTTTGGTCCCAACTCTTCTTCAGAATTATACAAATTAATTAAACTACATAAACTGAAGATCAAATTGGATTTTCTTTTGGGTTTAAAACAAGTCAGAAAAACACTAGTTTCATTTTGCAATCAATATAAAGGGGAGAAAATGAACCAATGAGGCGTATGGGAATGACCTTTAGAACAAGAAGCTCCCGACCACAATCATAGCAAAAACAAAGACATATATAAGAAAAATAAGCTGGAAAAACTTTGGGGTCTACGTATTATACAATACAAAAACAAATACATATTATTCAATGTGGTGCATCGAAAGAACAAGACAAAGGCAAAGACAGGCATGGTTGCTCCTTGAAGAGTTTAAATCTTGTTTATTTGGATCGAGAAACAAAAGGCGATTAGACATACCTTTGGGATTATACACTCTTTGGACTTGCAAAAACCCTAGAAATAATAAAAATTTTAACTTCTCTTCTCTGGGTTTTATTTTTAATGGTTATACATCGATACGCGATGCCCATCGACCCCCCTTATTAATCTTTAAACTATTCGCTTTGTAAACCCAATAAACCCATCCCCATAAAAGACATTTGTGACCCACTCTTCTCTCAACAAACTCTAACAAACTTGTCATATAATTTTATTTTCTTGTTTGTCCGGGTATTTCCCAATGCATTGCAATCTATGCCTTGTGGAAAGTCGCAGTAATTTCTACCTCAAACTCAGAGAGAAATGGCTGAGACTTGAGGTGTAATCATGTCCTCATTCAACGAAGTCTTCAACTTCTTGTTGAGAAGAGGGGACAACGCAATCTCTTTTGAGTCAGCCGCTACTTATATCATTCAACTTAAAATATAAGGCGGTTGTCACGTGAGCATCATGACCACAACTGGGAATACCTATGATATGTAGTGTAACTCTCCTATAATTATTATGTTGGCTAGGCTTTCCAGAATAGAGTAATTCTTATTCCTACTTTTTTATTTATTGAAAAATTAATTATTAATTAATTAATCTTTTCAAATAACAAAATAAACAAATATGGTCTTCTCTTTAATTTGGGTAATTAGTTCCCTGTAAAACCTTTCTCTTCATTGTCTCTCAATTAATTACCTGTGGATGGTGTACCTAGTGAGAATAATGTAGAACACAGGTAACGGATATAAGCAAATCTCTGGCACATAGTAAGAACTGCACAATTTCCCTTTGATCTTCTCTCTCTCTCTCTCTTTTTTTTTTAATGTAAATTTAAAATGAAGATGTTACACATTCAAGAAGGAACCAAGATGTGCTATTACGACAATGGGTTATAATTAATCAAGGGGATCTAATAAAAAACTACAAAACAAAATGTGCAACATATTATGCTTCATTTCACGTGTCCACATTTGACTCGTGTCACGTCCGCGTGTCACCAAATATACAATTTTCTTTTGCATTGCAAGTCACTGCCTAATGCTAAAAAAGCATTCCATTAAAATAGCATCGGAAAAGTTTAGACAGACATTCACCACGAATTCAGCGATCAACTATGGCAACCGTAGTACACATTCTCCACGAAATCAATGAATCATCGATCCCCTTGACAAACAACTGTTTACAGTGCTACATGATTAATAATTATGAGTGAAGAACTTAGACTTGCACTCAATATATGTAATTCAATAGTTTCATCTTTTAAGAGAAGGATGTTATTTTATATTTGTTTTGTATTCGATTTATTATGAGTGTATTTTTTATAAGAATTTGATACAGTCATAAATTTTATTTTAATTATCTTTTTTATGTGACGATTATTTTGTGTATGTTTAAAATTCGATAAATTAAGATTTTTTAGGTATATTAAAAAAAATATTAAAAAAACAAAAGAATTTAATTGTGCCATGCCATCTTATTATACAAATAACATATAATTTTAATATATTATATACTCAACTATTAATATTTAACTAGCTTTTGTTACTCAGTTGGCTCAAGCACCGGTTTAATAGACGGGATCTTGAGGTGGACTCTACATATAAACTCATTTGTAAATAATTAATTAATAAAAATGAATTTAAAATTATATAATTAAATATATAATTTTAAGTTTATTTTTTTGGATGTATCATATATTTAAATAGGGTTATAACGATAGAATGTTTGATTGTCCTTTTTCAAAAATTAATGGAAGAACACTTAAATTGATCATGAATACTTTGATTTGAAAACACACACTAAATAATAAAAGAAATAAACTTAATAATCTAACAAAAATGACAGGATAATACACCGGAAAAACATTTCAAAGTATGTTGATATTAAATTTCAATTATGAGAGCAACCACAGCTAAATATATTCTCTCTCTATTTTTTGTTGTTATGCTATCAAATGGTCGCACTCGTATGTGTTTCTATTTTATTTTTTATTGAACAACATGTCTTTTTGTGCTTGGCGTTCAAACTACAATTATTGCATTTTGTAGTTTCTGTTATCTTCTATCTTCGTCTATTCTTCAAAGCTATAAAACCGAGTATATAAGATATTTTAAAAATACTCTTTAACTTTTTTTTTCTCCCCTTTTAATTTATGTGCCACCTTGGAGATTTTATTGAAAATTGTAGTGATTGTTTTATAGAATATAATAAATAGTGTTTAATGAATGCAACAATTTGTGATTAAGAATTTTTATCTTTCACTTATGATATTTACAATTTAAGGATTTTTTTCCTGCTACTGTAATTCTCAAGCCAAGCCAGTCGTCTAATGCCAAACAAAGCGTATAGTGTCGCTTGCATCCCGGTGCGAATCGCTATGCAGATCACCAGATCCATATAGGTTATGAGTCGGAAGAACATGGTAAGTATGCTGAAGTTCGGTGCTTGATAACGAGTCCCCGTCATAAAATATAACGAAAATGGGGTATGGGTTGTCCCGTGGGTCCCATGAGTCGAAAAAGTCTTGTTAAGATTGGTACGAATGGGTGGTGGTAATGGTGGGTCCATGGATCCATCAATCTGAATATTAAAGAAAGATGGGGGTTGTGGGTCCAGCCCAACCCCTGTCGGCAAAGAGGAGGCGAGCCTCATCTATTTCTCTCCAAGCCCAGCATCATCCGTCCACTCTCCTTTCCTTACTCGCGATTCTGGATTGAATGGATGGATGGTCTTAAACTCGAGAGATTCTAGATAGAAAGAAGAAAATCTACGCCCTTTTGACCATTTCTGCCCCATGTTGTGGGCTCAAGTCACTCTATCAACCCCACACTCTCTATTGACACGTCTACATCAGTTTACTTCTCTTTCTCTCTCTCTCTCTCTCTCTCGTTTTGCATGAAATTGAAAAAATATGCGAGTAGTTTAATTTGGGTGGGATGGAAATTCTAGACGATAGGATGAGAGTGATATTGCTTAGTTACTTTGGTATTGGCTGCTATTTTCTTTTTATCTTTTTTTTAACTTGTTTGCATGGTTGGCTGGTTGGTTTGTCGAAAATTTTCTGTTTCCGTTTCTCTTCCCTCTTTTATTACAATCCTCGAATTGTCCTCTCCATCCAGCTAGCAAAAAAGCTTATCTAAAGTCGCATCAATAAATCATCCCACGCGCTTGACGACTCTGTTCTAGGCTTCTAGCCAGTACCCGCTAGCCATGCCATCTATATAGACTATAAGCAAGCAATTAGGGAGACTGACAATACACGCTTTAATTCAGAATAAAAAAATATATATATTTTTAATGATGTATCGATGAGTAAAATTATCAAAAAAGTAATTTTAATTAAAATTATTTTTTATTTAAAAAAATAGAACATAAAATTAAAACGTAAAAATAAAATATAAAAATAAAATTTTTAATAATATATAAATAATAAAATATTTTTATAAATTAATAAAATTAATTAAAAATAATTAAAAACAATTAAATATTTTTATTATTGTACTGTTTTTTATTTTAATTAAAATCGAAAATATTTTTTTATAAAAAATATTAAAAACATAATTTTTATTATTTAAAAATAAGATTTTGATAATAATACTCTTAAAACGAAAGCTTTTTAATTGTAAAATAAAAAAAAATAAAATTTCCAAATTTTACAAAATGATCGGAAACGGGATCGGAGAACAGATTGTATCCAAATTTTACAAAATGATCGGAAACGGGATCGGAGAACAGATTGTATTTACATCCTACGGTTGTCCAGATCTTATAGCTTTGAAGAATTGTAGGAAAACAGAAGACAAGAGAAAATATAATAATTGTGTTTTGAAGCTATAGCAGAGAAAGACAGGGAGAGTGGCTCATGGAGAAACTTTGTCTCTCTGGGTTTCACTTTCCAACTTTGACAAGGATGCATCGAAAGCATGCCCTCGTTCATACATACTGCAAACCCATCGTTTTCTGCTACACATGCATCGCTTGTCCTCTTCTTCGTGTTTTTTTTTTTTAATAGACTCTATATTTTAATTCGTATCAAACTCTTTTCCTATTTGACAAATTTTGATATTATTAATTTATGAAACATGTAATGTACAGTAAAATACATTATTTTCCTTCTCAAGTTTCTTTATTGTATTTTTTGCAATATTGTGCTACTGTTTTGTTGGCTTCAACGCACATACAATACGCAAACAGGAGACTCCTGACCATCTATACGTACTATTATTTATTTTTAAGCACATTCTCGTGGAAATTCTCATACAAGTAATTATATATTTATATTCAGGCTGACGAGTTTGCATTTTCCCAGGTCCACAACAAAATTTCACTCCAGTGTTTCACCATGAAACATAGCTATACACGACAATATATCTTTGAATATGGCCCATCAAGATACGATATTTCTGTACGCAGCTCCTCAGGATGGAAATGGTAGATTTTAAATTGATTTTTTTTTCATAAAAATAATATTAACCATATCAGAAACTATATTAACTACTGTAAAACAAAAGAAAAATACATATACCAAATATTTTACTACTTGTATTTTTAAAATGAATTAAAGGTACATCACAATCTCAAAGAAAATTTAAAAGTACACGAGCGTGAGAGTTCCCAAGTTAATGCACTATAAAATAAACCTATTAATTATATTTATAACCAAGTTTAAAGGATGCCATACAATTATAGAACGAATTTAATGAATGAATGCATGAAGCTGACAGTGCAACGTGTCCCAAAATGCATTTACTTTCAATACACCAAATCAATCAACAACAAATGGTGGCCATAAATATAATAATACAAAAAGCGGAATACTTATACACGTAACAAGAACAAGAACAACTTCTCTTTGAATTTGGACGATATCAAATCACGCATGCCACCCATTGATATCTGTACGTCCTTTGGCATACAAGTATGATTTATTGCTAAGAAAACCATGCTGTCTAACCTTTGTGGAGCAAGAAATAGAAATTGCTTTTGTTATACAAAGAAATATATCATAGCTAGTTTTTATAATTTTCGATATAGCGGTATGTGATTGTATAAAAGAACTATTTATCATGTTGGTGTTGGACAAAACCATTAATGTACATCAATCTTGGTAGGCATTAACAATTATTGGAACATAGTGTTTGTATCTACACATATTTTTGCATTATGGATACGACACCAAAGCTGAATCTTGGGGGGGACTTTAACAATAAATGGAAATTATATTATGTTCCTTCATGGGACCTATTAGTCAATACATGGTTGGACTATATATATGTCTAAATATATCATGTATCTATTGATAACCCTACCTCTTTTTATTATTGTTGCCTTAAAGAAAGAGTTAAATTATTTCCTTATTTGTATAGATTTTACTATATGATAAGAAAAGGTATATATTTTTACATACAAGTGTTTACTTAGGTAATTTTTATTTCACTTATCTAACAAAATTTTGGCTAACTTTAATTTCGCCCATTGGGTATTTCATTTTTTTTATCATAGTAAAAAAAAATGTAAACTAACTAACTAAATAAATAAAATACTAAAAGGCTATCCTAACCATGACAAAATCATATCACAGTATCTCTATCACTAACAATAGCGAGGAAGATAGAGAAATGCAAATAATTGCTAATCGGAATAATTGAAAGCCAAGGAATTTGTACAAGTTGCATACAAATTGAAAAGAGTACTTAAAAAAGAAAACGATACATGGAATGGAAGCCATACGATTTAGAAAAAACTGCACACTTAAAATATAAATACATTAATAGTGCCTACAAAATCCCATTTTTGTATAGCTTAAGGCTTTCTACATTAACATTAAGAAATCCAACTTCAGTCACTTTGACCACCTATTGCATTCTGCTGAAAATGCTTAAATATAGGTTTAGAATACGCAATGAAACTTCTCTTCGAACTTGTAATCTAAGAGTTCATTATAACAAATGAATTTCGTAACCACACCTAATTAACATTTAACAACCCTTCCCATACATGCAAAGGAAGAAAATAAATAGAATTTTATGTCTATAAATCTCTTCTCTCGAATATATCAAAAAATTAAAGTAGTTGAGTTTACTAGTTTAGATTCCAAAAATTCCTATTTGAATGCATAAAGCATCAATATATTCTCTATCACCTAAAATTTTTTACTTCAATCTATTCTTCTTCTGATAAATAAAAATTTCAATCTAGGCCTGTTTTGCTTCTAAATTTCTTGGTATTCAATATACATAGCCTGATATTATATTAACTTTTATTTATATAAAATGGAAACACAGAGAAATGTCTCTATTCTAAAAACAATCTTAAATTGTTTATTGAATGATTGAATCAGTGAAAACGATTTCAATGGATTGGGTGAAATTGAAATAGTGGAAACTTTAATTACAGAGCAACATGGATAAGAACAACAGGCCGATAGAAACAAGTTGCCCTAATATGAATGCAAAAGAGGGGGTGACTCCATTAATGAAGGTTATTTACGATTTGTACAGTGGGGAAACGTTATTTATTGTAAAGCAAGTTGTTATTTGTTGTAAAATAAAACCACTTTCGGACAACAATATTATTTTGACACACTTATTGTATTGCAAAATAAAAAAAAATAAACAAGAGAGTCAAAACTATAAGTGAGAAGAGATTGAACAGAGAAAGAGAGCAAAAATATTTAATTGAATTGGACAAATGGGGTTAGAATTTGTAGTGGCGACTGTCACGTGGCATTGCATCTTTGTATAAGACTTCATGCAGCCCACCACTCGTTCCACTTACAACTTTTATGAGGAGAGAGAGAGAGAGAAGTGCTTTTCATAAAAATATGAAACCGGTAGCGGACTTTGCAAGGCAAACTAAACTCCGAGGCAAAAAGTAAAACTCAAAGTATTTCAAAGTCCAATCCAACGTTACAGAAGCGCTTCTTAAACAAAGAAGCTAGACATCTAGAAAGTTGGTATAAACAAACCATCGAAATTACAAATATACCCTACAGGTTCTGTCGTAAATCAAGCAAGCATAGTCTTGTATTGCTGTAAATTATGACAAATCTAAGGGGCTTTTTTGTAATATGATGTTACTCCAAGACCCTCACGTAACTAATATAATGCCTTCAACGAGATCTTGGCAAATGAAAGTACCCGTCATGATTTTCCTTTTGTTTTCTTAATAAATAAAGTTTATAAAATAAGATTATTTTTTTTATTAACTCAGATATTTATATTTATAGTATTTGGTACTAATAACTTTGTCTAGTCAGTTTTCTTCCCACCTCTCGGCTCTCGCTCTCTAAAATTTGTTTATCTAAGTCTCAAAACATCTCTTCTCTGAACAAAAAACCAGTCTGGTTTTCAGTTTCTGCTAAAGCTTGAGTCATGCCCATGTTGTAACCTGTTAACCCAGCGTTACAATGTTTCAGCAGCCTCAAACAAATCCATCGAGCTGGTGTTTATTTTTCTAATGACCTAATGCTCTACATTTCTTCAGTTTAAAGATTCTGTAGCTTCTGAGCTTTCGAAATGGATTTTGGTGTGGTTGGTTTTGATGGGTCGGTGGGTTCAGAAACTACAACCGGTTTTGTTCCTCTTTCTTCAGATCCTGTAACGAAGCAGAAGTGGTACGGATCCGCTGGGCTTCTCAAGCAAGAGAGATCTGGTAATACTGAAGATGATTGGAGCAGTTCAAAAGTGGCGAAAACTGATGATTTCTCATCTTCTAAGACAATGCTACTTCAGCAAAGAAACAACACTTTACTAAGATCTAATAGCACTCTCTTTGATGGTCAGCAGCAGCAACAGATGTTGAGCTTCGCTTCTCCCAAATCAGACGTTCTGTCAGCACAGAGAACTTCTGCAAATGCAACATTGCCTTACCATCACCTCATATCATCTGCTTATAACAGAAATACCGGTAAGCAATACTAAGATTCATTGTTTTAAGAAAGTGAGAGTGATATGTCTTAACTCCTACGAGGGAAGTAAACGGCTACATGCTTGTACTTGTTTAAGTTTAGTTGCATGGAGTTTTCGGTTTGTGATATGGGTTAAAGTTTTTGGTTATCTTTTACTTGCGGGGTTGTTGGGATGATTATTGATTAGTGACATGTTGTGTTTTTGCCAAAACCTGTGCTCTTATTCGTCTGATTCTTGATGCTGATGAAGGGTCTTTTCATGGCCTGTTTTGTGTTTTTTTTTTTTTAAGTCTTGTCAAATATAAAAACCTTGCGGATTTTGAAGTTTTTGGTCTGCCTGTTTAGAGAGACAAAGTTTTGATATAATAAAGCAAACATAGTAGTCCAGGAACACAAAAGAATAATTTGTGAAGGGGAGAATGGGAGGAGAGAGAAATCAGAAGGCCCTGGCCTTTGATTAATTTTTAGTTTTCTTTGTGTTCTTTCTTAGTGTGTGTGTGTTTTCTCCCCCTTTATGCTTTGTTTTCTTACACCATCTAGTACTGAGAAATGGCCATTCTTGTAGCCTCCTTAAATGTTGCAGACAAGTTGTGGTTCCAGGAGCCGTGTACCAGAGCTTTTTCTTTACCTTTTATTTTTCCAAAAAAAAAAAAACTAAAAAAAACTT
>JAVXUL010000002.1:5201088-5247392 GCA_035590515.1 Trichilia minutiflora | reverse complement strand
TTTCGATCGAATAATCCCAGGTTCGGTCGAACGAACGTGCAATAGAAAAACTTCGGTCGATCGAATCGCCTTTCGGTAGAACGAAAAATGGACAGAGAGTCATCTTGGGTTCGGTCGAACGGGTTTCAGCCGAAGCATATTCGATCGAATGAATCCTCTATTCGATCGATCGAATCCCAATTCGGTTGAACGAATACCCCATTTGTTTGAACGAATTCGAGGCCACAAATTTCCAGGAAGTCCACCATGGTTCGGTCGAACGAATCCTCCATTCAGTTGACCGAACTCGCCAAAAATTTAGGTTCTCACTTAATTAGGCCCCACACAAGCCTCGAATTACATCCACAACCACACGGGTTATGAAATAAACACCGACGTCCAAACGGGGTGAGTAAGAAATGATAATTATACCCTTGGGATGAGGTACGGGTCGTTACATGTTCGATGTGCATTTATCTGAGACCCAAGATTGCTCGATGTACATTTATCTGAGATCCAAGATTGCTCGATGTGGGTCACCTGACCCCATCAACTCTCTAGAATATTCATTTATATACATGATTGAATATCATTTCTATGACAGTCACACCCGGTGATTCATGTAACAAACTTTAAAAGGGAACCAATGCGAGAAAGAGATATGTCTACGATTATGATTGTAAATAATTAAAAGGTAACAGAATCCGAGAATAAATGGGAGATTCATTTCTTTTTGTTGAGAACGAATATTCTCACTTATCATACCTCTTTCTTGAAACTTTTTCTCTAAGTTGAATTCTTCTTTCGTACTCTTTGATTTTTCTTCCAACTCATACACAAGTAAAACCTTTACTGATTTAAGTATCGGAGGATTTTTATTAAAAAATTGACTTTATTCTTAAGAGTTTTTTTGTATTTTACGTATCAAATTTATAACGAACGAATTTGAAAAAAATTTGGTGTACAAGATTAAAGAGGTATGAATTTCTTGTATTAACCTAGTTTTATTTTCTAAACAAAACTACTTAAATCATGCCATATAACCAAAATAACAAATATGTTGCATAATAGTCGTATTTAAGTTTGAATCAATGTATTTGCACATTTATACGATTTTATTTTAAACTGGTATATTTGCATATGTTCATTGTTATTATTTTATTTACAATTAGCATATTTATTTAAAATAATTTTAATTAATTTAATTATGAATGGTGAATAGAAAGAGAGAGTAAAGTAAGAAGTTTGTCAAAGTGGTTGTTTTTGTAAGGGAATATGATTTTACTGAAATACTCTTCATAATAACGGTCATTACTTGAATCTTAAACATTAATAGTATACTCATCATGCATCCACATGATCATCAAATAAAATATATATATATATATATATATATATATATATATTATTTTTATTTTAAAAAATAATTAATAGTGATAACAATAAAGAAATACAAAAGTTTGAAATATCCTACTTCACTAATATGCAACATAATTTCACTGAATGGTTTTAGTATAATTTTCCTATGTAAGATATTTTTCTTCTTATTTCCTTTATTGACATACTTCAATATAAAAATATGCAAAATGTGTTTATGGTAATTTTTATTTTAATGATAAATATATGAATAATGGTAGAGAAAAATAGAAGTAAATCAGTTAAGTTTTCTCTTAAATTGTCATTTTTTTATGATTCATCAATTTTAAATTAAATGTATATGTGTAAGATAAAATTTAAATGAATGAGCACAAAAATAACTTGGTACAAAAAATAAAATTATTTTTTTGTCTATTTATTGGATTTTTATTTTATTTAAAATTTTTCTTACACGATATTTTATGATTCTATAACATATATATATTTATTTATTTTTAAGACAAGAAAATTTTATATTGTGCTATTTTAATGAGGTTATTTAATAAAATTATATTATATTATTTATTTTAATTATTATAAGAATGAATAAATTTTAAATTAAATATACAATTGATACAATATTATTAAATAATAATTATACTTTTATAAATAATTTAATAATATTGTATCAATTATTTATTTGGGATAACAAAGCAAGGCATTTCCTCGTGGTCGAGTAATTGACTTGAATGCTACCCCATCTTTCTCGAGAATATCATCCATCGTCTGTTTGAACAGCACCACAAAAAACACATGAGCACGGACATATGTTTAGAAAAGGATAAATAACCAACTCTTGCAAAAGCAAATCACAAATCCATTTTTATTATATATAATTATTGTAAAAATTGTTAAATAATTTAACAATCAAATAAAGATAATATAACAAAATATTCTAAATTCAAAGTCATCGATAGACCAAACATTAATAACGTTGAACGTTCGTGTCGGATCGGATTTGTAGAACCAATTAATTCTTCAGGATATATAAAAATAAATAAACAATATTAATGCTCCCTTGATGGATCCTATCCTGCATCTTCCATACACGTACGCTAGGTACTATCTGGAGTCTGGACTGGCTGGTCCATGCAATAGAAAATTGTTCAATTTATTTTGGACGCATCTGTATTTTTCAAATACATCAGTCGTACCAATTATCTAATGGTCTGTTTGGTTTCGTAAATTGGTAAAAATGAAAAATGGTACCCGCTGGATGTAATAGGATGATTTTATCTTGGGATCATTCGTGTTAGTTTTGGGTTTGAATATTTAAAAGTGTATTTATATGTAAAAATTTGATACAGTCGTAATTTTATTTGATCATTTGATACCGTCGAGGAATTAAATTAAACGTCTGTTTGATTAAGGATTTGGATTCCGTTTCGGTGATACTGTTTAAAGATAATAGAGAGCCTGGTTCTTCCGACGAAGTCTCCTGAGATGTTGGGTGACAGTCTGAAATTTTGGGTTTCCAAAAAAAAATAAAATGAGAATATCAAGTTAATACTCTTGATAAATACAGGTAAATTCTAATTAATGAATGAATGAATTAATCATCTCATAGTTTCTATTTAAATTAACTGATACGAGATGGGTATTAGGTAGTTCAACTAATAAATCTTAATTATTCGAGGGTTATATACAACCAGTATGAAGTTCAAATTAAAATTTAAAAACAAACAAACTTTATTTACTTCTTGTAGTAATTTTATGTTCTATTACTCGTATTAAAAATCACTATCAATTGAATTTTAAAAGATTGTAATTTTCAGGTCAATTAAATTGAGTGAGAAACATTGGCGTTTTAGTCATATAAGTAATGTATTTTAAAATGTTGATGTCGTTTTTAAAATATTTTTCAATATTCTAACTTTGGGATCGATATAATCAGACGGCAAACCTGCTGCCAAGGAAGATCCGTATAAATAAAATCTGTTTCATTAGCTACTATGTAAGTTTCTGGATACGAGCTCAGTCAAGAATTTTGGGTTTGTCACGTTGTTACCAGCTCTATATTTTTTTCAAAATTATCCACTTTACGAGTAATTTTATTGATGTAGACTCCAATCCAATGGACTTGGTCTCTTTTCTATAATCTCAATGTCTTTTTCCTTTCAAATCTGTTTAAAAGCTAGAAAAATTAAATTACGACCTCCCTTCAACACGTTTCGATGCCTGACCCAATTATATATGAACCTGAATATTCTCTTCTATATAAATTATAAATCATAACCATATAATCCATATTCAATAAGCAAGAACTACAACTAAGTTCCGTTTTCATGAGAGAATGAGCCTGGAGTTTCCAAGGTGGTGATAAAGAAAGATTGATATCTCAACAACGATGGAGCGCCGACTATCATCAAAGCTGCCGCCACCGCCTTGCCAGACGGAAAGCGGAAAGTCTTCAGTCCATGATATACAAATCCCTCTTCCTCCATGCGTGTTTCAGCCTCCTTTAAGAAGTTCTTCAAGAAAAGGTGTGAGGATTAACAAGCATGATGAAGACCCCTTTTTGGCTGCCTTCAAGGAGTGCACCAAAAGCCATAATAGAAAGGGAAAGTTGACTAAGAAGGGTATGTTTTGTTTCTCCTGTAAGAATTCTTGCAGTGTTAGGGATGATAATTTAGTGAGAGTTTCTCATCGGTTACCGTTTAAGAAAATATGAACAGATATAAGAAACAGAAAGAAGAAGGGCATATATGTTTCCTGAACTTAATTCGTAAGAATTCAAAATCCTGGGATTGTAGTAATTATTTTATCCCATTTCATTTGCTATGCTTGGATCTGAGTTCTAAGATTTGTAGGATTGGGAAAGTTCGATCCACTGGGAATATTCGCGGTTTCCGTATTTGTTATAAACAATTTCTTTTATCTACAAAAAGAGTAGCTACAATTTTATTTGATGACTTGTTTTATGTCTTTTTTGAAACAGATTTCCTCTATTTGATTTTATAGCTTTTCATTCTGGTCGATTTTATAAAACTGCCATAATCAAAAAGGCTTTTAGTTTCACCAAAACTGCATATAAATCCAATCCTCGTGATGATACCATCTACACAGGATATGTTATGTAATTAATTTATAGGAATAGACAGGGGCACCATTTATATCATATTCATTCTGCGCCATGCTAATGGTTTCCATACCATCAATGCTAATAATATTCCTACGACTACAAGTGAAAGATATCACGAATCAAGAATGATTTATTCATTATTATCAAGAAGGCCATTTATAAAATTTTTGACAATCTGTACTGATACGTGATCCATCTAACCTTTTAATATATATAATATGATACAACAAATGCTTTCATAAACGTTTTGTTTTTAAAACTGATAAGGCATACAAACCAAATAGAGCATATCAAGCCTTAAATAGTTTAACATTTTCAATTATTAAACCCGGGTGTTAATAATATGATAGCAATTAATGTACAATATTAATTATATATTCTAAAATTCCATTCTCATCAACGGAATAATAAATTTTGTAATTTTTAAAATTATTCATAACATTACTCATTTATTAGTAATTTTTGTTTGCATTAGATGACGAGGAATGGAAAGTGTGAAGGCTTATAACTACAAAAATTGTTAATTAACATAAATTAACAAATCACCATGGCACATCAATTATCAAAGAATTATAAGATAACTAAATAAATAAGAATTTAATTTTGAAATTTTGGGTTCAAGTTTAAAAGATGTATTTTTATAAGAGTTTGAGGTATCGTGTTATTGATTGAAATTTAAATTGAATCGTAATATTGTTGATCTGATTTTAAATTTGAATGCCGTCGGATTGGATTTTTTTACTGTTAAATTTCAAAATAAATAAATAAATAAATATAAAATTAGAGATTTTAATTATTTAACAAACTAAATTATATTTGATCCCATTATTGACATTTCTAGTTTCATCTCAGTTTAATAAAACTCCGTGTATTAACTGGAATTGAAAGTGAAGTACTAAAAAATGACATCATAATTAGCCAATATTATTTTGATTAAATGGCAATTCCCTGACATCAAGGAGTAGTGACACAGACCAGAAAGGGTGAAAAATATTGAAAAAAATTATTAAATTAAATATGTGATACATATAAAATAAAAACCACATATTTAATTTAATAAGAATACAATATCAAAAAATAAAAACCACAATAAAAAATGATAATTTTTATGTAAAAAATCTAAAAAAAAATCATAAGACCTTAATTGATCCACTAACTTTTATTATATTAAATAATTAGATTATAATTATTTTTTTTAAATAAAAAAATTCTTATACCTAATAATCATCAAAACGTTCAATCAAATATGAAATCGACGTATCTTTAAAGTAGAATCTCACAAATTACTTGACAATTGTTCTATATCACAATATGTATGTATAAAAATTACACATAAAAATATTAAATATAAGATAAAACTTTAATCTAATCTCCTAAATCCTTCACACAAAAATATGTGAAGTGAGAATCAAACATGAAGATCTCGTATGTAAAAAAAAAAAAATCGACCAATGCTGAAGGGGCTACAATTAAAATTATTTAAGTATTATCAAAGACTCATCATTCTCAAGAACAATATTCTTCACACTTCACACACACGCACGGGCGCACGGCACACACAGACACACCAAACTAAATAAATAAATAAATAAATAAATAAAAAGTCCAACCAAATGAGTTTAACAAATAAAAAAAAAAATCCCTACTTGATTATTTACACTACAACCAATTCTCTCGTTTTCTTTTTACTTGCTATATATTTTTCTATGAATTTTTTATGTGTATATTCTAAAAATAGAAAAAAATTTATTTTTATATAATTTTTCCTTTATTATAATTTTACATAAAATAATTTTCAGGCAAAATTAAATTTTTTATTTAAAATAAAAATTCTTAATATAAAAATTTTTATTCCTTAAATTAAAAGACTCGAGTTGGTATCTTAAAAGATTAAAAAAACACGCACACGCGTCTTTTGGCAATGAGCAATCTTAGAACCGCCCGTCTTGTCAATCGGTGATCGTACCTGAGACCGAATCACGACCGTTACAATAACGAAATTTTGATCCTTTGTTAGGGGTAAAATGGGAAAATAAATATTAACAATTTCCTTAACAAAGACGAGTAACTGCTGGCTGCCCAATTTCGAGCAAAATCTATACTACCGTACTCTCTTAAACCCTAACTCCGTAGCTGAGACTAGAAGATGCAGAAACAGATCTCACCTTTCTGAATCATTACCAACATCAGGAATTCTACTTGCAAGTCATTTCTGCACTCTACATCGTATTCTCCTCTATCCGTAAGTATTCGTTCTCTGTTTAACCTTTCTTGGTTAGAAAGTTTATTTGTTTATTTATCTTTTTGGTGAAAATATATTCGACTTCTGTCTGGTTTCTTGGAAACGATGAATATGAAACAAAGAGGATTGAATTTGAGGTTTTACAATGTTTAGAACCCATAACAACGTAGAGTATTGTCAAATGTGTTTTTTGAGTTTAATAAGTAGGGTTTGGTTTGTTTATTGTATTTAGAGAGAAAATTTAGCCAGAAGAAGTTTTTTGTTGGGTTGGATTATACAGAGATTTTGTGCGCCTACCAGGGGCGAACTGATTGATTGACCAGTTGATGTTATTTATGTGTTTGGGAATTTTGTTGCTGCTGCTGTTGTTTAGCTTAGTGGACTGTTATGCTTTGTGCTTGCGTGGCGTATGTAACTCTGTCAGTTTTATGTTGTCTGGGTGTTGAGTGCAAAAAAATTAAGAGGAAACTAACAACAGACACGAGAGTGGGAGATGGACTAAAGGCAGCTGAATTGCTTAATTGTCATTATATTCTCCTCATTCTGTAAGCAAAGTTCCAGCAGAAAAAATTCTGGGTGTTTTGAACCTCCTTGACAATCACCAAGATGAAGGAAAATCCTGGCAATTTGTTATTTTTCTTTTTGAGCCATTGCTTGAAAATTTTGTGGTTCTGAAAAGACATTTTCGTCCAGAATTTCCTGCAAACAAAGTAAGCTGAGTGGCACATGCAATCTCTTTCTCCATATGCTTGATCCTTGGTTTAGAGTGAATGAGAAAAAATACCTCAAGAGAGGTTAAATTGCAAGTTTCTGAAAGAATTTTTATAGATAGAGATGGTAGTCAATCATTTAACAAGATAACTTGAATGAATTGCAACTTTGGGCCATTTTTCTTGTTCTGCTCATGGCTTTGCAAGTGAGCATTATTTTGCTGAATTCTTTTGATCACATAATGCTCTTAATATCTATTTGATTTCTGCAGCAGCTTAAGGAGGCTCGCCTATGTACTGGAATGGCTAATAATTCTCAATCCTCTGGTGCACAGGTAGTCAAATTTTAATTCAGTTAAATCATGGCTCTGTTGTAGCATAACTGAAAATCTGGAAAGGTTCCTGTTTGGAAGAAACTGCTTATATAAATCTGTGTATGCACATTGAAGACTTAGGTCTGGCTTTTGTTTGTTTGAATATGTCAAAATGTGTTTGGACTTGCTTAGCTTATGAAGTATTTTGATCAGTATGTTTGATTCATTTTGCATCTCTTACAATATCTACCATTATGACTTTGTTTTTTTAACTTGTTGAACTTTTTCTTAGTAAAATACATGAATGAAAAATGACACTGTGAATCTAGTTAGAATTATTTTTGTCCTGCTTCATAGTTGATTTTATAAGAGTTGAAAGGAACTTCCTTTTTAATTTCTGAACAAAGGTGTATTATGATTTTTTTCTTGCAACCCACCCTCCTCTCTATCTCTCTCTTACCCCACTCCTTCTCTGCCTCTTTGTGGATTTGCCGCCTTGACTTACTGTAGTTGGATAGTTAGGTCCTCAAAGTTTTGGTTATCCTCACGATGCAAGTAATATCTTCACCTGTTGACATTTGGTGGCATTTTCCATGTATATTCTGTTAAGAATTTGAATAATTGTGTTATGGTCATATCTTTCTTCTGTAGTTTCGACCTGTGCTTCCGACACAGCAGGGACAACCATTTATTCCTGCAGCTTCTCAGCAGTTTCGGCCTGTTGGACAAGGTATTTCTTCTGTAAATGCAGGGATGCCAACTATTCAAGGTCAGCCAATGACGTTCTCGCAACCAATGCAGCAGTTTCCACCTAGGCCAAGTCACCCTGTTAATCCCGTGCCTTCATCACAAGCTATATCAGCACCATATGTCCAAACAAATAGGCCTCTTACAGCTGGCTCACCTCAGCCACAGAACACTGCCACTGCAATGAATAATCACATGCCTGGCTTAGGTGCCCCTGGAATGCCTCTCTCTTCATCGTATACTGTAAGATCTCATGCTCTTTGTTACTTCTTTCAATTTTTGGGATCTCCTTTTGCTTCTCTTTTGATGCTTTGTGTTGTTTCAGTTTGGACCATCTCCATATGGTCAGCCACAAAATAATGCCAGTGCATCATCCCATTTCCAACCGATGCCTCAAATGCATGCACCTCTTGCACCTATACCCGGACAACCTTGGACATCTTCTGTTAATCACAGTGCGCCACTTGTTCCACCTGTACAGCAGACTGTTCAACAACCATCAGCTGCTTCCTCCACAGATGCAGTAAGTTTCTTCCTTATCAAAAAAAGGAAAAAGTAAGTTTATTTTTGGTTTACCGTTTCCTTCACATAATTTGTTGCATTTGTTTTATCATTAAGGAGTACTTATGAATAGGTCTCCTCTTTTGGTGTGGCCTATGCTACATTCTTTGAAGCTTATTCTTGAGAAATGATATACTCTCTGTCATCTCACTGTCAAAGGAATTGGATAAGTTGACTTTTGCTCCATAATTTCCTACTATCTGTCAATTGAAAGGGATTTTCCCTTTTTTGGCGATGTTAGCTATCTCATGCATGGGTGAATTGGCATTTTTTACATATAGCTTATTAGAAGTAGATATGGTCACTTCTTGATATTATGTGTAAATAAACATCTTGACAAGGTTCTAATGTGCGGGAGTTTTTTGCTGATATTATGGATGAATTTTTGACCAATGCATTGCCTAAAGATGTGAAGCTTTTGATTTAACTACTGTGAACCTTCCTAAAGACACTGGCAGAGTGTGAGAATGAGGGGATATGTGAGAGGAAGGATGATGGACCTCATCTATTGGTTAAGGAGAAGGAAAAGTGCGAGGATGAATTTGAGAGAGGAAAGGTTACTAGTACTCTTGTCAAAAGTAGATGGGTCTAAGAGGTGGGGAACTAGTAGCTCATTGTAAAGAAATAGTTTTAATTTGCATTTTTGCCTCTGTTTTTCCCTTTTCCTTCTCTTCAAACACCTCCGCTTATCTTCCCGATCACTGATCAGAGCATGAGTGCTACGATGTCAGCATACTGCACATTACTACATTTCAGAACATATCTGATCCATATTCTGCATACCAAGTTAATTAAAGAACGTGTTATCTGGACAGAATTGGGACTTAACAGTTGTTTTAAAGGTAGATAACCTGACATTGGAGTTAGTGACATTTCTTTGATTTTATGAGAAATTCGGTCATAATGTCAGAAACTTGGGTAGGCTTCTGATAATTACCAAAATATAATTATAATTCTTTTCTTAATTTGTTCGTTTTAACATTTTGCATGGACACGTCATTCATTCATTTATTTTCCTGTGTAATATGAAACATATTTTAATTATACAACTTTGTAAAAGTATCAGGTAGCACAAGTTCCTAGCGTTGCTCAGCCATCATCATGTGACTGGCAAGAGCATACATCAAATGATGGAAGAAGGTGAGGCCTTGCAGTATATGATGGTGTATACACACATACGTACATAGAAATAAATAAATAAATTTCTGTATCTATATCTGCCTATCTATATATGTTTTTCCTAACCAATGGCTTTATTTTTTCAGATACTATTATAATAAGAGGACAAAACAATCTAGCTGGGAGAAACCTTTGGAATTGATGACTCCAATTGAGGTGTGTCATAAATAAATATACTGTTTAGCTGTTGTGCAATATTTAATATTTTTTCCATTAACAGTCAAATTCGCCTTTGATTTGTTCGAGTCTTTCATGTCCCGGTATTTGTTACCATGTACCTCTATGGATGCTGATGATTGAAGCATAGTTGAATTGATCAAGATTGTTTTATTTGAATTTCATTTTCTTTGCATGTTTTTCCACTGGTTTGTAGACATCACGGCAAGTCTGGAGAAATTTAACTACTGCTGTATATGCTCACTTTGAAGGCAGGCTTTCACTTTCTCAAGGCAGGCATCATTTTGCTATTTACATATTTTTTTCAATGTAGGGAAAACTTTTCTATGGAATTCCGTAACAATGTTAAGAGTAGTAATAGTTGCCTTTTTCTGCATCATTACTCAATGAAATTCCTGGGATGAAGATACAAATTTTCATCCCTATACTGGCTGTTGTCTGCTTATATGAGAATTTTTGTCATTAACCTAATATATTATTGTTGTTTTCCTTTGTTGTTTATCTCTTGATGCTTCAGTCATGTTTTTAGATAAATGTGGTGGTAATTCTATGATCTTTCCCCTCCCCTAGCTCCAAAAATTTGATGAATTCTGGTTATCATTGTGTGATACTTTTGAAGATGAATATTAAGAATTCTTTTTTTCAGTTCATATTTTTTCTTCTTGTATTAGAAGAATCATATTTGTCCATTCCTATATTAGGAAAGTTACATTGCAACTGTTTTTACCCATAACATTGTTCTTGCAAGCTTTTGTTTGTTCTGTTGCTTGTTTGATGTCAAAGTTTGTAAAGAGTTCCTCAGGTATACATGGTGCTACAAATTTTGGGAGGTATGAAATGCCAAGTCAATGGTATTTGATGTCAATGAAGAATTTGTCTTATTTATCTTGTTTTCATTTACTTTGAATATCAATTGCCTCTACTTGTTTATCTTGTTGGAATGTAGAATTTAATTTCCAGAGTAGTGGATATAGAATTGAAGTATTATTTTTATTTGTTTAAATAGGTTCTTTTGTTTCTCTTGCCTGAAGATGTAAACTGTTCCTAACTGACATTCTCCTGTAATAATGATGCCTAATAGTGAACAGCCTATCATTGTAACATGTTATTATTCATCTATAGATTGTTCGTCACATTTTGTTGATTTCTTTTCTTAACAATGACGTTTACTACAACAGAGGGCAGACGCATCCACTGTATGGAAGGAATTCACAACTCCAGAGGGAAAAAAGTGCGTTTACACTATTTTTGATTTGATGATTTCTCTTTTCTATCAGTAGAGTTTTATCCTGGTTGATTAGCACCTTTCCGTGATCACTACATAATCAGAGAGTGACTTTTTCAGGTATTATTACAACAAGGTTACGAAACAGTCCAAATGGTCAATACCTGAGGAACTGAAGGTTTTACACATTTGACCTTTTACTTGTGTTCTTTTGCCCTGCCCTTGTGCCTTTATGCCTTTCTGATTTTGCTTTCAAATATTTGCTTCCAGTTGGCCCGGGAACAGGCTCAAATGGCAGTTAGCCAGGGAACTCAATCAGAATTGGGAACAAATTCCAATGCATCTCCTGCTGTTGCTGTTTCCTCTGCTGAAACACCTGCTACCACTGGCTCAGGCACTGCTTCAACTTTATCTGGGGTAGCTTCCAGTCCTGTTTCGGTTACACCTGTTGTTGCTGTGACTTATCCTTCCCCCGTGTTAGTTTCTGGATCTTCAACCATTCCTGTTGCAAACTCTGCTGGTGTAGTTGCCACTGTAGTTCAACCTGCTGTGGTGACTCCATTAAATATTGCTGTTTCAGGAAGTACCAGTGTTCCTTCGGGTTTGGTCAATACCAGCACAAATATAATGTATGAATTTTTACTTATGCAGTTTCTAATCATCTATTATCATCAGAATATGATAGTATGTGTACTGTTGCCTAATGTTCCAAATAATGACAGGGGTGGCTATGGGACTGTTGTGTCTCAAGATGCTAATTTGGTAGATGGAGCTACTATGCAGGATATTGAGGTATGACTATCTTTTTGAGGGCTGTATATGAAAATTTTAAATTAGTGAAGTCTTTGGTAGTTTATAGCTGAGGAATGTAAGAGTTTTAGAGTATGTTTTTCTTATTTTTATATATTTTTTTTGTTGTAGTCTAAGATTGTTGATGAAACAAGGTCTTTTCAATTGGCTCATTTGAAATTTGCAAAATGCAATTCTTCATTTAAAAAAATGAGCATGCAAGTTTGAGGAATGAATTCTTAATTTGCATAAGTTGACTTACCCATGAATGGTTATTGGCAGGAAGTTAAAAAAGGAATGGCAGTTGCTGGAAAAATTAATGTGACTCCAATGGAGGAGAAAACACCTGATGATGAACCTTTAGTGTATGCCAACAAGCTGGTACTTTGATTCACCTAGAAATATGTGCTTTATAGAATTCTAGAATGCTAAGATCATAATCTGTTGTCATTGTCAGCAGTGATTTTTTATTTTTAACTTAATCTGATGTCCTCTCTTTTGTTTAGGAGGCGAAAAATGCTTTCAAAGCCCTTCTTGAATCTGCTAATGTTCAGTCTGATTGGACGTGGGAGCAGGTCATTCATCTGTATCCCACTCTATTAGTTCTATTGTTTTATTTAATGGAAAAATAGTGTTTATTGATAGTGAAACCTTATTTAGGCAATGAGAGAGATAATCAATGACAAGAGATATGGTGCTCTGAAGACACTTGGTGAGCGTAAGCAAGCATTTAATGAGGTAAACTTTGCAGGAAACCTTACAGCAACAGTATGTTACGATTTTCTTTTTTCAATATGCTTCAATGGATTCTGTTAGGATAAAATTGGGTATGATTGGCTAACCTCTAGTTGCTTTTCAACTTCTAATTTTATGCTTTGACATAATTAACCATTTTGTTCTGACATAAAATGGGTTATACTTTATTATGTTCTAGTATTTGGGTCAGAGGAAAAAACTAGAGGCTGAAGAGAGGCGAATGAGGCAGAAAAAAGCGAAGGAAGAATTCACAAAAATGCTTGAAGTATGATGCATACATCTTAGATTGCCCCTTTTCTTCTGTATTATACACTTTTGATGTATTTTTATGCATTGATCTCTTTCAGGAGTCCAAGGAACTCACATCTTCAATGAAATGGAGGTTTAATTTTTTTCCTTGACAACTAAAAGTTTTATTTCAGTAGCCTTTATATGCTAATGTTAAGATAATGTTCTCAATCATCTAAGCACTAACTAAGCTGTTTATTGGTCAGCAAAGCTGTAAGTCTGTTCGAAAATGATGAACGGTTCAAGGCCGTTGAACGAGCGAGAGATCGGGAGGATCTTTTTGATAACTACATGGTCGAACTTGAGAGAAAGGTAAAAGTTTTCTGTCTCTATACAACAATTTTGGGAGTATGCATGCTTGTATGCTTGAATTCATGCGTGTGGGTTCCCAATATGGGGCTGTGTATAGTCATCAAGTGGTCTATGATTGTCTCTTGTATCTTTCTTTCATTTATTGTTTTTTTCTTTTCCATTTGGCTTTAACTTTTGTTCTAGTGACATGGAAGATTCCATTGTTGGATTTGCGCCTAAATAGATGAATATGAATGTATTTTTTATTTTCTCCTCTTTTGCTCTTGATCAAATTGATCTATTTGCTTTCTACTCTTTATGCTTTTGTTTTGCTTGGCCACCCAGCAGCCATGGATGTGGTAAAGTAGGATTTTAATTTTGTGGTGATGCACAGACTGGATTTTCAGCTTTGTACCTCATCCTCTACTTCATATGTGCTGACTCCCTTTCCTGAATCTATAACCTTTTTTTCTTTATAAACAAAGCTATTGTGTATACTTTTGCTGTGTTCTGGAGTTTAATTATCCTTACATGAATATTGCCGCTGTCATTGGTAATTTTTTCTTGTTTATGGCTAATTCTTACAGTTTGTGTCTTTATATGTATACAGGAGAAAGAAAAGGCTGCTGAAGACCATAGGCGGAATATATCAGAGTACAGGAAATTTCTGGAGTCCTGTGATTTTGTTAAGGTACACCCTTGAAGATTACATGGATATCACCCTGATGGTTGTTTATTCGTGAACCTCTTAATGATGATTTGTCTTTCATGCAGGTGAACAGCCAGTGGCGTAAAGTTCAAGATCGCTTGGAAGATGATGAGAGATGCTTACGTCTAGAAAAAATTGATCGCTTGATCATTTATCAGGACTACATTCGTGATTTAGAGAAGGAAGAAGAGGAGCAAAAAAAGTTACAGAAGGTATGGTCTGTTCAGAATAATCATTCCCAGCTATGTTTGGTTATTATCATTTTTTGGAAAAATATAGGGAACTTTTACCCCTACTTGATACCCTTTTTCAAAGACTCTTTCATATTCATTTTCAAAAAATAGATAATACTTTTCGGTTGGGGTATTTTAAAAATGATTCATTAAACAGAGAATGAATTTTTAACTTTTTAACTATGAAGTAGAAAACAACTTTTAACAATTTTTCTTGTTTTTGTGCTATAAAGTAGAAAATGACTTTCAACTGTTTTCCTTGTTTTTAAAAAGCAATATGCAAACTATTGTTTAGAGTTTATTGCTACCGTAATTTAGTTGTTGACATTAGAGTTAAGTAAAAATTAAATATTATAAATCTAAAATCATATTGAGGATAATTTACTATACCATTTTAGTTTCTTTTATTGGTATATTTGAAAATATTAAAATTCTTTTAATTTAAAACAATATGACTATATTTAATACTTTTCTTGAAAATATTTAGATTAATTAAGTTAATTGTGTACTAAAAATATTAACCATTATATGATATTAGTAAATAAAATTATTAAGATTTTATTTGTCAAAATATTTCTACCAAGCACATTTTACAGTTATTGTTTCTAGAATACAGTTTTCAGGAAATGCTATTGAATGCATTCTCGACTTTCATTTTTGTTTTATGAAGACAACAATACTAAATGCACCCTTATATTAATAGAAAGAAATTTAGAAATGTGAACAAGTTGTCCGTTAAAACTGGGAACCACCTGAAGGAAGGTTTGTAAAAAGACTAAATGTGTTCTTATCTTATATTGTGACCAAATATAAGGAAAAATTGAAGCGGATTGAGCGGAAAAACCGGGATGCTTTTCGTAAGCTGATGGAAGAACATGTTGCTGATGGAACCCTTACAGCTAAAACTCACTGGCGTGATTATTGTTATAAGGTACTTCATTTATTTTGTTCTTTCTGCCAGAAGTTATGAAAAAGCACCTTATTAAACCAGTGACAAGGAATTGCTGGTCACTACCCCTGTGGAAAGAAAGAGAAATTAAAAAGGGATGGTGGAAAAAAAATTCTGGTATTTTTTCGTTTGTTTTGTAATTTTGGTCTTTTGTAGGTTAAGGATTTGCCTCAATATCAAGCTGTTGCATCAAATACATCTGGCTCAACACCAAAAGATTTGTTCGAGGATGTGGCTGAAGAATTGGAGCAGCAGGTACATGTCATATTTATCTACTGCCTTAATTATTAATTCTGGTGAATGGTTTAAGGTGATGATTGAATTGGTGTGTGTTTCTGTCTCTATTGTCTATCATTAACTGGTTTTCTGATCCCAATTAAATTTGTTATTTCACATTTTGACAGTATCATGAAGAAAAAACTCGTATAAAGGATGCAATGAAGTTGGGGAAGGTAACTAATGTTATTTATGTCTTTGTAGTATACAACCTTGATTCCAACATTGTTTTTCTCAGATTACTGTGGCCTCAGTATGGACGTTTGAAGACTTCAAGTCTGCTATTTCAGAAGATATTGGATCTCCGCAGATATCAGATATCAACTTTAAGGTATTTCTTTTCCACTTTAGTTATGTCCTGTTTTTGGATTGCTCCTGTTATGCATCATGTTAATGGGTTGTCTTTTCATTTATTATGAAACCAGAAGCCTGTCACCTGGTCTTCATTTACCAGACGGCATATTTTCTGTTGATTATGTTCCTATACAGGTCAAAGTTTAGTGATGCTTTTGATGACACAATCTTGCGCTTGACGAACTCTGATGAATTACCTTTACGATTCCTCAAAATAAGCATGTTGTATCATTTCCAGTTTTATTGTAACTTTATTAGGATTGTGATGATACTCTTGTTGATTGAAGCTTGTATATGAAGAGCTACTTGAAAGAGCCAAGGAGAAGGAGGAGAAAGAAGCTAAAAAGCGTCAACGTCTTGCTGATGACTTCACTAAACTACTGTATACTTATAAGGTGTGTCAAAATTTTGGAAAATGGATGCTAATTTTTTTACTTAGCAATTTATCAATGCTTGGCAATTCCTTAAACCATGTTGTTTAGTTTTTGATGATTGTGTGGCCTTGTAGGAAATAACAACAGCTTCTAATTGGGGGGATTCCAAACCACTTTTTGAAGAGAGCCAAGAGTACAAGTATTGTATCTTTTTATGATTGTTCTGTGCTTAATATTGGAATTTTATTGATTTTATTAAGTAATCGACAAGATTCATTATTATTTCTTATTGTCTGTTGTTTTAATGTATTACACGCTTTCACTTCTTTAGATCCATTAGCGATGAGACTTTTGGTAGGCAAATCTTTGAGGAATACATTTCACATTTGGTGGAAAAGGCTAAAGAAAAGGAACGCAGGCGCGAGGAGGAGAAGGTACCTGAACTTCTCTCTGTCTTAAGTAGTGGGTGATATCCTGTCTATCCAATTGGTGCAGCTATTATGTTTTTGCGCATAAATGATCCATCTGTTTAAGGTCATCTGATTCAACAAAGGATTACCTGCACAATTAATGGGGAACTGTTGACTGGTCACATTTCCAAGTCGAGGAAGGACTTGGATTCAAAAGAAATCTCAGTTCAAATGGGGTTTGAAGAACTCAATGCTTCTGCTGCAGTCACTTATTCTGGATTTCTTGAGAGGGGATTATTATGCTCTTATTATTTTATAGTATACATATTTGTTCCTGAAGTTATTGACTTGTTTATTTGCAGGCCAAAAAAGAAAAAGAGAGAGAGGAGAAAGAGAAACGGAAAGAAAAGGAGAGAAAAGAGGAGAAGAGAGAACGTGAAAGAGAGAAGGGAAAGGAACGAACCTTTTCAGATAGTGAAAAGCTGGATGCAACTGATGGTCATGGCCATAAAGAGGAGAAGAAAAAGGAAAAAGACAAAGACAGGAAACACCGGAAATGGCATCAAAGTGCTGCTGATGATGCAAGCTCTGATAAGGATGAAAGAGAGGATTCTAAAAAGTCTCGCAGGCATGGTAGTGACCGTAAGAAATCAAGAAAGGTGGGTATGCTTATGACATGATATGTTTTAAATTGTACATCAAAGTATTAATTTCCTTTTCCTGTTACGTTGCAGCATGCATACTCACCGGAGTCTGACAGTGAAAGTCGGCATAAAAAACATAGAAGAGATCACCGTGATGGTTCGCGTAGAAATATTGGACATGAGGAACTAGAAGATGGAGAGGTTGGTGAGGATGGAGAAATCCATTAGTTTTCTACTATTATCCCATTTTCACAGATTGCTAAGCACCATGCGTCCACAGCATCTATGGATTTCAAAACTTCTTAGCAATATTTGGGATCAGCGGGGATATACCCTGTTCTTTTCTTTCTTTCCTTCTTTTTTTAAAAGAAAAATAATATAAAATTTTTGATGTGGCTTCTATGTCCCTGAATGTCCCATTAAAGTCTCACTTGTCTTTCCTTATTTGTTTATGAAACTATATACTGTATTTATTGCATTAGCTAAGGGAGGGATTCATTATGATGCATTCAAATTTCAATTAGTTTTAAAATTTTTAAATTAGTATTCCAACTTATATGTTAGAATATTAAGTTAGGATTTCAATTTTTGTGATGTATAGTGTTACGAAGTTTTGTATTATTGCTGAGTCTTAGTGTTACAATGTAACATAGTTGTTCCAGTAGTGGACAATTATAATGGATAAATAATTAATTATTTTAAAGACTTGAGTTAACATTGAAAACCAAAGTCTGGATAATTGGTTAGTAAGTAGTTTTCATTCTTGGCAGGACCTAAGTTGTTCTCAAAACCATTGGTCCTGAGAACATGGGGTGGTAGAAACGAAGCTATTTTCACACTAAATGCTTACAGACAATGAAGCTGAAGGTCGATTTATTTGGACGCTAGCTTTCATTTGTGGTGGTTTAAACATCAACTTCTGTCTGTATATGTACAAAATTTAATGCTAGCTGATCCCTAGGAAGGCCCCATGGAATATTATTGGGTTCCCTAATGAGGTGGTGCTGCGAGTCTAAGGAGGAAATTTGTTGGATTTGATTTCGAAAGTGTGATGGAAGATTCCGTGATATCCTCCAAGGCCATTAAAATGATGAAAATATATGATGGAGTATCAGCTTATATAGAATTCAATAATACCATGCCAGAGTGAATAGAATGTCTATTTTTTACATCACAAAGAACCCTAATAAAAAAAATAGTGGATGGGATAGGGGCAGTGATATAAACCAGAATAGGAAGTCAAAAGCTGGTAATTAAATTTTTGGGAAGGTAAATCATGTCTATAACAATTTGATCTCTGATCTCTTCCAATACGGCATCGCCAATTTCAAACGCAAGGTCCTTCATGTGTGGCTGATAGTTGGTCCATTCTTGAGCTGAATCCTGAAAATCCAAATTAAAAAATCTCGTTGTGTCGAATTCTTCTCCTGATTGTTTTCCCCACACCTGTATATTTCCAAGCAATTCCGGTCTCATAAATTCTTTATGATTTTGTTGCAGCTTTCTCTCCTTTCCATGAATGTCCAACGGTTCCCTAACGCAATCAAATAAAAGCTGCTTTGTTTGCTGCAAATTCTTTTTGTATTCGAGTAATTGCAAATAGTTGGGTTGCGATCGGATTAGCTCTTCTAATTCTGCTGCATCCCCATTACCTGGCTTCTTTTTAGCCGACCCAAAAAGCAGGTTCCACAAAGCCGCTGATAGGAGATAGTCCTCGGTAATTTTCTTTGCTAGAGTAGTGGAACTTTCTGATGGATTCTCTTCTTGCGTTGAACTAGAAGAATCCTCTCTTGCTGTTTTACCCACAAAAAGAGAATGATTTCAAAATCAGGAATCAAAATAATAAACTGAGAGTGGAGTGAATAGCAGGAAAATAATCTGACAGTTACCAAGTGGAGAAACAATATGAGAATGTATTTCTTCTAGTACGGATACAGGGCCGATTTGTTCTCCGTCTTCTTCCAGGCATTTCCATCCAAGCTTTCTATCTGCAGAAGTCTGTTAGCGTAGTCAGAAACTTAACTAAGAAGTCTGTTAGCCTGGTGAGAAAATTAACTAATTGAACAGATTAGCAGATAATTCCAAGCATGCTTTAATTAACAAAACAAAAAAGAGAGTTTTTCTACCCCCTTTTCTCCAGGACTGCTAAGTTTGAAACACTGGGAAGTATCTGCGCTGAAAGAACTATCATCCTTTTGCACCTGAGTCGATGGTTCTTCAACATCGCTCTCTGAGCATGAATTAAAAACTGTTGAGCTACTAGTGGAGGAAAATCGATCTGGTTCTGCAACTTCGTGGATATTCCTGGCCACCTCAGTAACTTTAAATTGACCAATTCTGTTATCATTGTTCTTAAGCTTCGGGATATCTTTAACGGAAATAAGCTTGTTATATACAACTCTCAATACCTTGGGACAGACTGGAATGCCCTTTTGGCTATTATTTAGACTAAAACTACGTGACCTGTTCAAATACTTGCCTGAATTTACCTTGCAGCTGTTGATACTACCTTCTGAATGCAAGTTCTTTCTGTAGCCTCTTTCTGAAATGTAAATCTCTAGGATGAAAGGTTCTTGTTGTTCCTGAAGGAATTGTCCAAGCTGCTTTACCCTTTTTGGTGTTGTGCTGGCCATTTGAACTGAAAGCCGCTGAAAAATGAAGACTTGGGGCGCAAGTTTATCTGTTGAAACAGTTGAAAGAAAATAAATGGTGAGATGGTGTAGTTGCAGTGGTAATAAATGTTAAAAGACAAATAATATCTGTAAGTTTTAGCCTGAACAGACAACAGAAACGCTAGGAAGATTGGATATTTAAGGCTTGAAGCTTGAAAGAGTGGGCACAGAGAGGCATAGTTCAAGTCCAAACAAACTGATCTGGGTTACTTCGCGTAGCTTGAAAGATTGCCTGGATGCATAGGTGTTTTCTAATCCAGCGTTCTTTGTTTCAGTGTTTTGTTTATATCGTTGCTTTGTCTTTATTTGCAGACTTTACGTCTCACTCAATCCTCTCTCGCTCTCATTTGCATAAAGTTGAATATGATATATTATTTCCACACTAATATGGTCTCCAAACAATTGTCTTCTGTGCTGGGTGTCCATAACACGTCAGTATTTCTGATGGATACAGAGGCAAATTGAATGTACTATTATTTTAGAAGTCAACCCTTCACATTACCGTGGTTTTTATCATATTCAATAAAATACAACGCTATTGGATTCGTTCAATCTCAATCCCCATGTACGGTTCATTCTTCATCTTGAATTAAGAATTCAGACCATCACAGGAAAGATAACACTTTCATGCGTTTATTTTATTGTATACCCTGCAGAAGGAAAAAAGATCTCTTTTTATCCTTTAATAATGTTGGGTGGGTTGCTTTACAAGTATAATTTGCGTAGCTGGGTAAACTAATTGCAGACAAAGTCACCAACTGGTGGGTTTTAATAGTATTATGGGTGTGTCAAAATCTAAAAACGAAATTACATAGATTTAAAAAAGCAGTACAGAGATCAAGCGTCTTGACCATTAATTGGAAAAGAAAGACATTGAATGGTTGGCAGCCAAAGCTACCGAAAATATTGTCTTTCACATATTTTGAAATTCTCAAAGGTCTTTTTGGTCAACCTTATCTGTGGAAATCAATCATGATGTCAGTAACTTCATGCATAGGATGTTATGATGAATGTGAAATATTATCCCATCATGTGCTAATAAATAACTTTCATTGATGGATGGATCATTCTATTTATACAACTGCATGATCATGACAATAGGCAGTTTGGGATTAGGTTTTTCCTATTTGTAATTTTTAGCAATTGTTGTCATCTAGGAATGCTTTCAGTAGTTAGACTTTAGAGAGTGGAAGACAAGGTGACAGCCCTCTTTGGCTTATCCATAATATTTAATACCAATCAATGCACCCAAAAGTTACAAATGTTTTTCACGTTTGGTGTGAGCATCTTACATTTGGTTTAAAGATTCACAATAATTGATTTGATTCTTCTCTAAATACTTTTTCGTTAATTTGATTATTCATGAATCGTGATAGGTACAAAATAGATGCTATAATTTTTTTTCGACAATTCATTTGACAACACTGAGAAGTTTTAAAAACTGATATTTGATCCTGGTTAGAAATTCTAGTCAAACCAAACATGAAATCCGTAATTAGTGAAAAAAAAGTTTTAAAAAAAAAAAACTACTTCAGAAGTACAAGAACAGAAAACCCACCAAGCTACAAATTGCATTCTCATTTGGACCATCCGCTAATTCTCAAACCCACATGCTTCATGATGGATGAAAAACTTGCCTTTGATAATTTGAAAATTTACAGGCAAATTGATTCATGCAATCTAGATCCTTGTATCAGAAGTGAAGACAGATCAACAGGTCTAATTTTGATGCACTACTAATTGCTACACGTACACTAAAACAAGCTTCAACCTTCAAGGATATGAAAACTTATATCCAGAATGTGGATAAGATAGAAAAAAACTTCTATCTGAATACAATTATACATTACAAAGAAGGATAAATAAAAAGTCAGGACTAGTACATATGAAAATGACAAGGCAAAGACATTGAAGGACAAGCCTAACATGAAGGGAGGCATTCATGTCCTTTATTGCCCTATAGATTTGGGAACTGAAACTGGATTTTGGGATCTCAGTTTTTCAATTTTAGATTTCAGGTCACTGTGGAAAGAAACAAGTGATTTCTGCCTGCCTGCAAAAGCAACACTGAATTGTTTAATCTCTTCTTCCAGACCTTTCCTTTTATGTACTTCAACATTCAAATCCTTCAAAACATTTTCCTTTTGGTTAGTAACCAGTTCAATTGTATGAGAAGATTCAGATACTTTTTTAAGCAAAGAATCTCGCTCTTCTTTCAATAGCTGAAACTCTCTCTCCAAGCTATGAAATCTTTCTTTAGAAGCATCCACAAACTTGTTATTGAGATCTAATTCTTTCACCAACTCACTGTACTTTTCCTTCATAGTGTTGAGTTCATTACTCAATTCCTCCTGTCAACAAGTAGTTTCTCCTTCTTGAGTGGAGCCATTAATCACATTCAAAACCATATCTTAAAACAAAATGAAAAGCAGCCGACAATGTTTTAGTTTTGAGCTAAGTAGTTAATATTATCCGAGAAAATGGGATTACCTTGAAGCTTAGTATGCAAAGATACAGAAACTAACAAAAACATTTTATTTTAGGTCTTCTTACTAGCAGACATAACTTATACTAGAAACTTAATACGTTTGTTGTCATGCAGAATGTTTCTGCAAAGAATTGGCGCTCTGCAAATTTGGTTCTTAAACCAAAGTGTTAAGTTGGGTGATACTCAATGACCTAGCTCGGTAGTTAGTGCCCATCACAACAAATTAGTGCATAGTACATAATTCACTTGCTTCATGTAATATTTATAGCCATTTTAGAACATTCTATTCCTGATTAAAATGAAAATAACCTTTTCTAGCACTTCATCTCACAGTTACTGAGTGTTAACAGTTAAGGAACATAACTCTAAACAAATCAAAAGAAAGGTTTATTTGCATTTTATTCTTACAAAAAGTGATTTTATGCCATGGTGGATCAACAAGATGCTGTAGTTGTGAATATATGGAAAATAGCCCTAAAAAAGAACAATATACCATTTTCTACAAGTCATATGTGGTAAAACCCTGTAAATAGATTTAAAACTGCTCAAATGAGTTTAATGCGAACAAACACGACAAAATAAAATGGTCTTCTATGACTATTTATAAGACTACTATATTATTGGAAATAAAGACTAACTTCGGGTAATTTAAGTTTCATATCTGCTCTACGTTATTATTGCATTTAATTAATAACTGGTCGATTGAGGTAACAAAATAAACAAAATACAGTTTAAAGTATCTATCCTGGAAGAGGAAACAAATATCCAAATATCAGGACACAGAATAAAAGCAGTATTGAAATAAGATATCTTGATAGTTGTGACAAGGCAGCTACCTTATTGTTGCAACTGCATAGCGGATTATTCACTTGCTTATTATCAATTGCTGTTGTTTCTGAGAGCACCAATGATGTAATTGTGCTTTTCAACCTCTCACAAAGCACCTTGCAATGTTCTCGGACTAGAAGATCATTCCCTAAGACGGACTTGTTCCCATCAATTGCCTTTGAGAAATGGGTTTCCAGAGTTGAGAAAAAGCTGGAACCAATTTCACTGGTGCTAGAGAGCAGTTTTGCAGTGGAAGATTTCCCATCAGTTGAGACACTCTATTTCAATATGAAAGGATGGAAAGAAAAAATCAGTTACTTGAATATCCAAAGACCAAATTTCAAAGCACCATGCATAATGCACAGGTTTCACCTGCACCGTACAGAGAAGATCCTCATAGAATTCCTTGCAACTCGCCACAGATTCACATAGCCTTCCAGGAATTTCTTGAATTACAAGTGCCTCTTGTCTAAGTTCAGCTATCTCCCCAGTTAATTGGCCATTCAATTTTTTTTGCTCAGTATACTTTCTCTGCAAACACATTAAAGCATAAAAATACACAATTGCATGTGGAAACATAAATTACAAAATAGTATATTGGTAGAAGCGGTGGAACCAAATCATATGAATTGATGCGATTGTAGTGAATAGAAGAAGTTGAATTGATTGAATTGGTTTACGGAGATAGCAAACTAAGCAGAAATAACCAGCGACTAATAAATTTACAGAGATTTAAGAAGAAAAAGGCTCAAAAACAATATCACCAAGAAACCGAGGCATAAAGAAGTGGTGGAAATTTGTGCAGGAAGGGATGGTGAAGCTTATCAATCTATTTCTTGTATGATGTCTTGCTACAAAGGAATTCAGTCGTATACTTGAACTTGCAATATACACTTTATAAGCTAGTATGTACTACTTATAATATATAGTAGATTATCGACACAGAAGCATAATTCATGGTAATAAGATTTCTGAATTAGCAAATTGTATTCTCAACTTCGACAAAGTACAAGTTCATAACCAAGTGGAAAAGAATTTTCTAAAGGTACAGGTTCCAGCACATGCAGATTTTTATGTATGTGAAAATTCGGATGATTAGAAAACATAAGTAAAATGGATACTTTATACCGACCTGGTTTTCATTCTTCTCTTCGGTGACTAATTCTAATTGTCTTTTGAGCTTTTGCATCTCTTCTCTGTAATTCTCATTTGAAGAACCCTGACAGGAGCACGAGAGTCCAGTTAAATGGAGTTTTAATTTATGCATATGCAAAAGTTACTGGTCACAGAATCCTCCTCATGAATCACTAACATGGTTATCTGTCATAGATGTGCAAATTTGTGGCACCTGATTTAAGGATATATTTGACCTACATGAGTTGGAAGTGATAAAGCCTCCACATTTAGATGGGTGAAAAGAACCAAAGCCAATCATCTTCTAGTTTAGCATCTGTTAATCCAACCTTAAGGTTGGGTATAAAAATGGAAACTATCTGGGCAACTAAACAAGCAATATAAACAAAGAATATAACTGAGCACTCAATTGGTTTAAGTTAGGATACTACAAAGCAAAGCATCACGTAAGTTTGCCTACAGGCTGCAACCTCAAGTTTGTCGACCTAGTACTCACATTGGTTATAGAGCATAAAAACTTGAAAAGGGAAAAGTACATTATATTCTTCAGAATATAATTGTATATAACCGTAACAAATAAGATAACTATGCAGTAAGAGCTTCAGAAATATCAACTCACAGGAGTTGCATCATTTGGAGGAAAGGATTGAACTTTTCTTGCAGGAGTCATCTGAAGTGAATCAAGATCAGCTATGTAACCTTTGTTCATTTTTAACCATGTATCTTCATCAGCAACATTGCTAAAAGAATCTGGAAGAGGGCTAAAATCAGGGAGCCCTGAATAATTTGATCGCTTTACAACAAAAGCATTAGGAGCTGCCTTAAAACACGGGGTTCCAAAAACATCTCCTCGGCATATATTATTGCTTTCATTGCATTCTCCCTCGGGGCTTTGTCTCCTAGAATCCCGCTCCTACCAGAAAATACAAAATTATTAGTATGACTAATAAAATAATGCAATAAACGAGTGAATTCGAAACAAATAAGCATGTTTGTAATCATTGAAATTTTATTTTGATGAAAACTTGAGTACATATAAGCTTTATTTTCATGATGACTGCCCAGAAACAAATGAAATCATACTGTAATTACATTTCAACCTGAACAATTTAGTTCCAACTCATTCAAAAAAGATAAAACTTAAATTTGAGATATGTTGTCCGTTAAAAGTACCAAATTGTTTAGGCACTCCTTTGCATGAGTATACATACCTCACTACACTTTTCACAATCTGAAGAAGTGACAAGATTATGGTTTTGAGTCCTCATCTGTTGCTCCCCGATGCAATGGTCACGGTCTTTGCGTGATTTCCTCTCCTCTTCTAGTTCCATTTCAAGCTTCTCACGTTCTAGTTCATACTATAATTTGTAATATGGTAAATGTTATTTATATACATGTAGCTGAGTCTTCGAGCTCCAGATAAACTGCAAATTTGGTGAAACTAAGAGAAGAATTTACCTTGAGCATATCGTTCCTCAGTTTTAAGATCTGTTGCTCTAGCACCTCTGCATGAGATCCCTAAGCAAGACTTCAACCATGTTAGCTTGTTTAAAATATTCATATGGCGAAAATAGAGAGTATATCATCACAACCTGCAGTTTCCTTCGTAGTTCTTCTATCTCTAACTTCTGCCTCTTTAGTAAAGCAGCATCAGTCAAAATCTGTAAGAAATTTATAAACTTAATTGGCTACATTGTAAAATTCCAGAAGGAAAATAGTGAAATACAGCCTGAAAGAAGCCCAACTATAATAATGAAATAGCCACATAAGCATAATGCTCATAGATAAGTGCCAATATTTGAATGGTTAAGGGATTTAAGTTAGTTATTAAATTCCATTATTTTCAGTTGAAGTCCTCAAATCATTTTTGAAGTCACATCTCACGCCCAAGTATCAAAAAACATCTTGTGCAAATTACTCAAGCAAACTGAAAGTGAGTGATTGAAATACAAACAAGATAACGAGCATACCTCATTAACTTGAACACAATTGGTGATACGCTTGGCTCTGCTGGCAAACTGGAGAGTTCCTTTTGTTTCCTCAACATGAACCTAAATGTATCATGATGTGAAACAATTAAACCAAAAAACTATAAATAAGTTGCCCACCCTTTTTGACCTATTCACCCAAAAGGATAAAAGCAGTAGAAATAAAAGATATATGAAACATAAATAATGTGTTACCTCTTCTGGTGCTATGGTGCAAATAATAGAAGTTTTGGCATTACCACCCAAAGCAGGTTGGAGTATGCGAGTTAACTTACTATCACGATAAGGAATATGTCCCCTGCATTCGCGATCTCTATCATTAAAACATTGTTATCTCACATATTACAATATTATACTGCAGGAGAATCAAATACCTCTGCTTTGCACTGTCACTTAGCTTGTTAATCACATTACCAAGAGCCATTAAACTCTTATTAATGTGCTTTCCTTCCTTTAAACGTACCCCATCAGCTCTAGTTTTAGCAATTCGCTCAGACCCAGCTAAATCTACCAAATTCTATTTCCAAGAACAATCACAAAAATGGGTAGATAGAAAGAGTCGTGGGATGTTGCATGATTTGCATACCTTGAAAATAAGAATCAACAAAGATAGGCACATGTTTGATAAAACTAGTGTATAAATCGTTGGGGAACGAATACAAACCAGGACTGAGACACGAATGGCGTCGGTACTTGAATAATCACTAGAAAAATTGGTGTCCTTCCCCTTGCTTTCAATTACCTTTATATAAATTAAACAACGACGGGTTTAGGAGGTTTTAAAATAGTAATGTGCAGATGGAGCATTATATCCACAAATACAAAAAGTATATACCATTCTAAATATTGTGTGCGATCTACTACTTCGAACATTCATGTTTGTCTCACCAAAGTGCCTATTAACTGAAAAAAGGCATATCAAATAGAGATAAGCACAGATTTATCGATATTATGCTAAAGGAACATATTAGAAGTGACGTAATCATTCACATATCATTCAACCTTCTCCGGACTCAATAAGCTTAATCACTTGCTCAGCATTATTGACAATTTCCTCCCTAAGGCCTGCGACAAATATCCCCCGCTAAAAAAAAAAAAAGAAGTAATTATGTATATTGTAAATAAAATGCCAAAAGATTGCCAGTGTTCAGTTAATATCAAACCTCCAAACTCTCATGTATTTGCAACTTCTGATTCTCTACTGCAAAAAGATCATTGATTTCTTCGTTGTAAATTTCCATATAGGAAACTCGAATAAGAAACTCTCTATCAGACACCTTGGAACATTGAATACCACGTATCAACATTTGTCTTGTAATAAGCACATTCTATACGACAAATTTTGAAACAGATACAGTTAGTTCTCACCGACTGTATTTTCTCAAAGATATCTTTAACCGCCAGATTAATGATTCCTGGGTTAGTTCTGGAGCCATTCATGGTGAAAGTCTTGCCACTGCTGGTCTGCCCATATGCGAATACAGTTCCTACAAAATAGACTATAAACAATCAACTACGAAATAAAAGTACACTAATTTTCCACAAATTGTCTCCCTGGATCACCATAAGAAGCTAAAATGACAAGCTCACTAGTCGGATTTAAAAATGAATAAATAAATAAACAACAAAAGATGAAAGAAGAATTACCGTTGAAACCCTCAACTGCAGCGCGAATGATATCCTTCGTAAGAAGCTCGTAAACTCTAGCATTTGAGTAAGTTTCATCAAACACATGATCTGCACACACACGTCCACAGAGATGAAATACTACAAGGAAAATGGGAAAAAAACCAACGGGAAGCATTTAATTTAGGGACACATAACCTAGAAATGCATATATTGTTACCAAAAGCGTAAGAGACACCCGAGATCGGTGTGCCATGTTGCCGGTGAAGAGAGACGCGATTGTCTTCGACTCTCCAGAAGAAACCACTCGAGCTATCTTCTGAGACGGGCGGTCTAACTCTCACTGCCACGCAGATCTTCTCCATGTCTGAGATCGGGTGTCTTCCTCCCTTTTTTTCTCGTGTTTTTCAAATCAAATCAAGGGTGAAGTCGGGCGGGATTCCGTGGTTGTCAAACAATTTGATTTGAAACTTTGGTTTACGAAAATACCCTCAACGCTTTATTTTATGACATTCGGAATTATTGGGCCGACTGATGGATCAATGGAGACCAACGTATTTTGGGCCTCAATGACCTTGGAATACATATTTCGACTTACAGCCACATCGGACTCTTTTACCAATTGTACCATTCATTTAAAACCGGTTCACTTCGCCTTGTCTAGTTTTAGTCTTTACAACGTCCCAATATTGGATTAATTATTTATTTATTTATTTTTAAATCCCCTCTCTTCTTCTGTTGCTGGAAAGTGATATATAAAAGGTCTCTTTTGATGTAATATTGTCCAGAGTTATTAAAATATAAATGTAAATTGGAAAAATAAGGTAAATTTTGAAAATAAAAATATTTATTTTTAATATTAAAGAATGGAGCATGTGGTATATTATACCTCCATCCTGTAAATCACTTTATAGTAAAACAATCAATATCTCTTTGTAGTATAATATCATCAAATCAAAGTTCGAGTCGAGATATGTCTTCTTTGTTTTGTGCTTTGAGTAGAATTATATATTAAAATTGTTTAAAAAAAATTAGTTACTTATTTATTGACTTAAAAATCAACTAATCACTCCACTAGTTCTAGCCCGGTTGATCGGAGAGCTTATATTTCGGTATAACATTTTCTCCAATCTCACTAACATTTCGTTAATCTAAAATCAATTAATGGTTATGTATGTATGCATGTACGTAGTTAGGGAGGTAATTGGAAATGGACACAACCTACTTTGATTGAGTCGGACAACAAGTGGAATAATTATTAGGCAATCAAATCATGTGGCATGCATTTTCTTTGTAATTTGTAGGTCGAATTTCCCATATTCAATTCCGTAGCCGGTATAAAATCCCAAGTACAGTAGAAGAATCGAATCTGAATTTTTTTTCTTCTTATCTTTTGTTCCAATTGCTTTATTACCATTGCTTTTTGAGAAAGTTATGGCTTTCCGTATTCAGGATAAATGGACCTCTCCCAGTAATTAGAACAGTCATAGCATAGAAATAGAGTTGGCCACCTCCATATGCATGGAAACTGGAAAGCATATACATATATATCTTATCACTAAGAAAAAAGAAAGGAAAAAAATATTGTTATTCTTTTCATATACCTTTTGTTAATCAGTCTATTCAGTCTGATGCAGATCGCAGAGAAAGTAATAGGCAACAGCCCCAGTTTGATATTTTTTGAAGGCAATATGGGAACCAACGACTAAGCAAATCTGTGGTGTAGAATTAATATTGCTCTAAGAATTTTCTGGGTTACCAAACACAGTTCTTGGGAAAAAAAAGATTCGCTTCAATTTTTTTTAACATTCTTTCAAGTTGTTGAATAATCAAATCTGCTTTTTCTTCTTTTCGTCTTTTCTTTTTAGATTTGATGGGGGCTACAGATCTAATTATCCAAATACATTGCTTGCACCTGGAAGCTTCAAATATTTCCAAGGCCCTATCTCTTGGGAAAGAATGGAGGCTCCATACATGCACTTCAATTAATTTTTTAATAGAAAACTACAAATTTCTTGATAACAGTGTAATATCTCAAAGACACAGACAGAGGAAAAAAAAGGAAGTTCAATGGAAGACGACTACGATTTTGCCTTTTTGACTTTGATTGCAATATCTTCGTCCGTTCATTGAAACTTGAAAGTTCCAAATTCTAATAGTTGAAGGTGATTTTTTTTCTTGAATTTGTCTTTTTCTTCTTGTATATTTATTCTCTAGTTTCAAATTTCGACACATATACTTCAGAAAAAAAACACATCGACACATATAAAAACTTTTTAAGCAGAACATTCGAGGTGGATAGATGGATCATTTCATGGATATATATTCAGATTCTTTAGCTTTAGCCAATTTCAAAAGCATTGATATCAAAAAATATATATATATATATTCACGTGTGTTTGATGGATTACAACAATATCTCGAATATTATAGCGGTTACTTCTCTTCTTTTTTTTCCCCTTTAATTGATTATGAAGGCATTAATATAAAAATTTTAAGAAAATAATATAAATAAAAGAAAATTATGACCATATATTATTAAGAACCAGCTTGAAATTATTATTATTGGGATAGTTAGAAATCATTTTAAAAATTTTAAATTCACATGTATTTGATAAAACTAGATTCATATAAATTGATATGTTAATGTTATAATATTGTTGTAGGTATCTCAAACATGCATAATAACAATATTTTATCAAAGAGTTTTGCAAACTCATATGTTGTACTAATATCACAAGTCCTACATTTTTTAAAGGAGTAAATAAATAAACCAAATGGGATATATCACAACAATAAAATATTACCAGTTTATATAAAAAAAATTATCTTTAGCATTATTATTTTTGAAATTACTTTTTTGAAAATTTCATATTCTTTCTCAATAGAGAAAAAATTTGATTTTTGAAATCATATTTTTAAAAAAAATTTAGTACATTTTTATTTTCTATAAAAAAAGCATATTTTATAATTATCTTAACATAAATTATATAAACATATGCACACATACCTTTTACCATGGTTATTAATATATAATATATAATTAGTTTATATCTGATTTAATAATTGAGTTTTGCTAAACAATATTCTTAAGGCATTGGTTAAAGATTTTTTATATAATATTTATAGTAATTTTTTGTATTTAATATAGTAATTAATGAGTGTATTTTATGTATAAAAAATTATAATTTATCAAATATGATAACTTTAAGGATAATGTTTAAAAAAATCCTTCATTAGGGATGGATATTTTCAAACCATCTAATTTAAAATAATCTAAACGGTTAAAGTCGATGGTTTAGATTGGTTTAAAAGTTTTAACAGTTTAAATTGGTTTAAAAAAATTTTGGATCAATTTACAGATTGATTCGTGGTTTGAATTTTAGATTGAATCAATTTTAAACTGTAAATCAAAATGCTTAATATTATTTTATAAAAATTTTTATTATTATTTATTTATTTATTATCTTAAGTTATATACAACTATCTCCTACCTCCTTCTCTTCTATGTGGTAACAATTAAAAAGAAATTATTTACAAAAAAATTAAAAAAAAAAATTGTTCATTGAACTCCTTTTTAAGAGATGATGAACTAATACAGAATTAATAGTAACAAACTATTATATCATTAATTTTATAATATACTTTAAATCGTGAATTCAAACCGTTTTAAATTATATTTTGCTATTTGAAACAATTTATATTAGATTTATTTATAATATTTTAACAAATTAAATTAGATTAATTTAATTTTAAATCATAATATACTGAATGATTTAAAATTTCATCTTAAATTAATTCAAATAGTATATATTCACCCCTATCCTTAGTAATTATATATTCTTTAATAATAAAATTCATCAAAATCTATTATAGCTTGCTTTGCTTGTTAATAAAGTTTGTTGCGCATTAAATGTTACATGTTAATCGAAAATATTATTATTATTAAAAATTAATATTATTAAAATATTTTTTTAAATTTATTTTTAATTACAATACCAAGGCCTCCCTCTGTCTTAGGCTTATTCTTTGTTCAGTACAGTTGATAGGTAAACAATAATTATTTTGAAGATTTTGGTATATAGTTAGTACCTCAAGGACACTGATTAAAAATTTTATGTTTACTATTTATAATAAATTTTTGTATTTAATATAATAGTTGATAAGGGTCTTTTATGTATTGAAAATTATAATTTATTAAATATAATAACTTTAACAGGTGCCGTCAGAGTACTTTTTAGCAAAACGCATTACTTTAAAGGGATAATGACGTTTTTCCCACTGATCTTTGACAAAAAACCAATCACCCCCTGCACATTTTTTAAGAAAATCTCAACTGTCCATTTTTGTTAATCAATAGCTGAGATTTTCTTAAAAAATGTACAGGGGTGATTGGTTTTTTGTCAAAGATCAGGGGAAAACGTCGTTACCCCTTACTTTAAACCCTTAACATTACGAAACAAGAAGCCTCCTATTCAGTCAATGGCCACTGTCCAGTGTGTAATTACTTTTAAATTGCATTTAAGAGCAGCAGCCTGAAGGTTTAATATGTTGACTCCAATTAAGCTAGCGGGCGAACAAGAAGCCTCTTATTCAGTCAGTGACCACTATTCAGTGTGTAATTAATTATATTTACATTGTATTTAATAGAGCAGCAGCCTGCAGGTTTAACTTCTTGGATCTATCTATCTATATATCCAAAATAATGAAATTCGACAGTCCAGGATTCTAATTGACAGTTAAAATTATGCCATTGTAGTTATCATTGTAAATATACAAAACTAAATAATATTATATCATTATTTCTTCTATTTTGAATTTTTATATATACCGTATTCTAGAGATACAAGAAGAATGTACTGGACATTTAAGGGTGACATCCTAGCCAGGTTAAAATTTCCTGCTGCTGGATAAGTTTAGTATGCCCACATAAAATTACAGTAATTTTACCAGCTACGGTTATCTATATATGTTCATTAAATTTCCAAATTCCTGCAGGCATACTGTAACACAAAGTCATGATATATATGGTGCCATCTGCGTGATATTTCCATTTTATTTAAACAATCAGATATTATAGGATGATCTGTTGCAGAGATTGGAGTCTTCAGTTTGTTCCTAATTAATTAATTAACAGTCCCACTGATCAAAAAATATTTTTGTGTACATTTCTGCATAGTTTGTGACGGTCAATCTAAGTCTTTTCTTTTGTTTTGCAAAACATGTAGCTGCAGCACAGCAGTGACAGAGCATACATATTGCACATAGAAACGCGAACCCATGTGCTGATTTGTGATAGTTAATTGCATATGTAGTTAAACAAATACCTTAATTAACAACGATCGATAATTTAACTTCTCTGAAAAGTATGCATATCATTAATTTTTTTCGAACAATCAATTGTGAGGGCAACTTGATGAACATTAATGTATCAGAATGCTATATGGCTATGTATGCATAAATACAAAAATATAATTGTACATTATTTGAGCTTCCATGTAATTTAATTAATTTTATTATACAGTCTACTTAGCTACGTACTTAACTTTTTAATTTAACTTTTTATGAAATGAATCTTAGTATGATTTGTAGGGCCAAATTCACACCACCACCACACGTCATGAATAGACCCCACGTATTTTCAAACAATTCTGTGTTCTCTCATCTTCTGTTGTCCGTTTTTTTCTGTTTGGATAAACATGAGGAAAAGATGTCTTAACACTATAGCCAACCAGTTACTTCATGTCTCCATCCATTGCTGCTGCCACAGAAGCCCAAGTTTAAGATCATCACTAACTCAGTCATAAAAATTCTTAATTAAAGTACAAACAATGGAACGTCGCATTCAATGATAGATGCTATTATACTACTACAAAGTATATTTACATTGATACATCATCTTCATCTTCATATCATGACTTCATATATATTCAACCTGCTGCTGACGGAACCATGCACCACTTAAATTCCGTACATGCACTAATCTCGATTTCAATACAAAGACACGTAAAGGAAAAGAAAAGTAGCTACTTAATAAAAACGAAAGGTAGGTCCTGAACAGGGCCAGGAAATAAAAAAACAGCAGACCACAAATTCTAAATTCTTTACATGGTATAACATCGCGGGGTCGAAACCTATCTCATTTCTGTCAAAAAAACAATTTTAAATCTTGCTATTCAACCAAATTATAAACCCACCTTACGTTTTTGGTTCAACCAGCTACAGAAAGGAAAGGATAGAGAGCTCTAATATCTTTTTGTTTTTTCAAAAGTTTATTAGAGCTTTATTGAGCTTAGTGAGTTGGTCAAATAATTTTATGATTTTACGCTGATTATTGTGACTGCATGGCGACTAGAAGCCGGTATAGATCCGAAAGTCTGGTACACAGAGCTACGTACTCAGATGATAACTTGTCATTCTCTCTCCATACTGCGTTACACTTGTTTAAAAGTATGTTTAATTGGTTCTTCAGCTCTCTGTTCTCCGCTGTCAGCCGGTTAGCTTGCTTTGTCAGGTTCTCTAATTGTGTCTTCTTTCGCCACCGGGACCTCCTAGCTGACTCCCGGTTTGACATCTTGCGCCTTTGCTTCCTCTCATCAGCTGTGTAAACCGTTCGGTTTGACCCCTCCGAACCGGAGTTCTGCCCAACCGAGTGTTCAGAGTGTAAGAGAGATAACAGTTCTTGGATTTCACTGGACGTGAACCCGGTTTCAGGAACCGGAAACTGAAACTCAACATTTTCTTCAGTTAAAAACATTTGTAAGAGAAAGAATGAATGCTAAAAGAAAGAGAGTGGACCAGCCAAAGGAATTCTGGTTAGGAGATGGAGGGAGGAAAGGAGGGGAAAAGGGAAGAAAGCAGTGTAAAAGATGAGTATTTATAGAAGAATAAAAAGGAGATGTGGGTCCCATTAAACAAAAGACTTAGGAGGAATGAGGGTATTTTGGTCCAAAATAAATATACCCTTCTTTGTAAGGTGGTGGAGGAAGGGTGGTTAATTTTTTAGCTTTCCCCTCAGGTGGGGGCCTTTCAGTAGAAGAGTTAGGTTAGCTTAATCGCGAAGAATCAAACAAAAATTGTAATTAAATTACATATATGGATCTTTGTAACGTAATCCTTGTTTATGAGACCGATAGCGACAAACTCGTATGGGGTACGCAGCTCAAAAAAGTTAATTTTTAATAAAGGTATCCATGTAAATGTAATGGTTTTATTTCGTACTCAGTTATCTTTAATAAAGAGGAAAAAAAAAAAAGATAAATACTATAAGACTGCAAATCAATTGCATGTACGTGGAGATTGTCGGTGAAGTGTTGGTTGGTCGATTAAGGGACGAAAATGACAAAGGGCCGGGGTTCAAATTTAGAATGGGTTCTTCTTCTTCTTTCACTAAATTGACATGCATAGTTGAATTATAATGATCTCATCACTATATATAGTTATATATTACTGGTTAGATTGTTGTAGACATGCATGGCCATGGTTAATTGGCACATAACCATTCAAATTCAATTTTCATGTTCGACGATGTATACATTGAATTGGATAGAAATGAAAATTCTATTCACTGCAGTTGGTCTTGTTTAAGATGAGTTTGAAATTTGAGGGGAAGAATCATTTTATTGGAAATGTATCCAATAAAACAATTTCTCTATATGTAACGATCAAAAAATTTGAAAGTGATGTCATTTTTAAATATACAGAATTTTTGATCTACTTTACTTTAGTCTCTATAGTATTTTTCATTTATTCCTTTGATTAAAATATTTTTAAAGTGTGAATTATCATTGTTTCTGTATGATTTGCACATAATGACATTATTTTTCAATTAAAATTTAGACAAAAAAAAATCCTTTATTTAAATATTGTGAGAGGTTAGGGATTAAAAATGAAATCCCCCCTTAATTTATTATAGAGTTTCGTTTTCTGTTCACGAATGGGTCATTGGGTTGGTAGTTTTCTTAGTTGGCAGTTCGTTTGTTTTGGTTAGGACACGGTATTATTATTATTATTATTTATTTATTTAATGATTGATTTATGAAAGAGGGCATGTTACGTTTCTAAAAGGTTGTCTCATGTAGTGGAGGCTAACATGCATGCACAAGTTCCTACAGTTATTGTTAACTTTAGTTTATAAGCATTTATCTGCCTCTCTTTCAGTTTCAGTGTGTTTTCACCACAGAAATTGGGCTTCATGTGATACCACTCAACTAAAATACAATTCAACTCGACTAGATAGATACCCTCCCCTTTTTCTATTTGTTATTTATCCATTTATCTCACGTATGTGAAGCAACTGCTTTGTTGCTTTTGTTTTGTTTGTTTCCTTTCGTTATTCTTACGACCACTATACCTACAATTAATTAATTAGTGATCACAAAATTACTTTTAACCTTGGGTATCCATCAAGAAAAGAATCAACAATAGCAAATTCTAAAAATTATATTTTTTTTATTGGATAAATTATTATTTTTTCTCTACTTTTTAGTATATATAATACTCTATATATATTACTCCTTACTTTTCAAAAATTATTCAATTTTTCAGTTTTACTCTCATAAATAATAAAATTTAATTTGGTAACTTTTCAAAAATAAAATTAAAAAAATAGAAATATAAATATTTTTTTTAAAGAAGTAAAGGACTAAAGAATATCAAATCCGAAAAAAGTAGAGGGAGGCTTTTCTTAATCGTCTCAACAACCATTGCATTTTGCTTTTCGTTTTTTTTTCTTTAAAGCTTCAGATCGGTTTAATCGATTAATTTGATTGATAACAACTTATTGTTGTTAAATTGAAGTTAACATCCATAATGTATAAATAAAACTGTTTAAATTATTATATAAAGGACGCGTAGGTCGTCCGTTTGTACCGTTTCATCTTTCCTTCAATTATTAGAAATGATCTGGAATCTTGTACATTATATTGTTTGTATCAAGTGGATCGGCTTTGGCTACTTTCCAAGTTCCAATCGCTTTTTAATCTTTTTCTTAGACATGCAGGGGGACGAGACGACTATTGGCCTGGAATGAGTGTTTTAGGACAATCATTTGAGTAGCAACTACAGTTGCGGGGGATCATGGCTTTGCTTCTACTTTTCTCTGCCTCGTTTTCTGTCAGGCCAATTTCAAGTCTAACTACTCATTGATCTTAATAGTGATATCAGAATTCAGTCTATTATAACCCAAAATTGATCACAAAATGTATGTTTTAGAATATTTATACTAGATAAATTTTATATTACACATTTACCATGATGCGACCTAAAATTAATCCCTTACTAGAATGTGATTCTAGTATAAATATTAAATTTTAAAATAATTTATTTGAAAAGTTTGAATTAATTATGGATATTTCATTATTAGTTAGTAGTTATAATTTTTTTAAAATATATATGTATAATCGATAAAATTCAGGATAAATAATTATGACAATTATGATTTTTATCTTATAACATATTATAAGTATTATATGGTTTAATACAATACTATTATCAATAAACTTTATCATATTACACCTCTTTTTGAGTTAAAAGGGGATTTTTTTTTTGTACACGTGAGAATTCCACCTATCACAACACCCCTATTTAGACGGAAAGAGGGATTATATCCCATAAATTCGAGGATTCGAACTCAAGATCTGGGACCAAATCCTGTGCTCTTTGCTAATAAATCACACCTCTTGAGGGTAATTTGTAAATTTTAAAGTTGTAGTTACATACAAGAACGATTAGTTTTATAACTTAATACTAATTAGCATAAGAGTGTTCATAAAATTGAGGTTTATATGAAAAGTGAGGCCATTAAATAAGAGTTACATAAGATATGATTAATCATAGCTATTTACATATAGGGTTATTTATGATGGTCAATAAAATTTGGACATATTATAACTGTAAATTTAATCTCACTCTTATTATAAGGGTAAGATAATATATCCTAATAAATAATAGGAGGATGTTAAAATTTTGAATTAATATAGTGGGAACATCATACGTCATTTATGCTTTTCATGTATATTTTAATTGTTCAATTGTCAATTGACTTATTCTCTCCTATATTGCATGAATATATAGAAATCTTAATATGAGGCACAACTTATTCTCTAGTATACTCGGTTCAAACAAATTAACTGGTTCAAACAAATCATCTACTAGAAAACAAGTATCAGGATAGGCAGGCATTGTCTCTACTTCCGAAATACATGCGACCACCAATGTCAGAAATTGGAGAAAGATCATAAAAAATTGCATTTTAATGAAAATAATTAAACTTTCCTTCTTTGCATCCAAATGAAAATTTACACAGCTAGGAGAAGCATAAAACAGTCTTTACAACCTGCAGGGATTTCACAGGCCAACCAGAAATTACTATACTTACGAAACAGAAATTACTATACTTACTATTTAAACTCTATCAACATTCGTAATTAAATATTAAGGAGCATTAAAATTTGAGCAATAATGGATAAAATATGTCTTTCACACAGACAGTACGTCACTGATCTCATCGGACTATACCAGGGGCTAAGAAAACAGTGAGAATTCCCCAAATATTTCAAGTGACTGATTATCTTAATTCTTAATTGGTTCATGCTTAAGCACCAATGCCATATTCAAGGAGATCTCCTTTTCTTTCTTAAAGGAAAATGAAACACAATATATTTTAAGATTTATCATGAACAATTCTGAAATATGGTACTAAAAGATTTAAAGAATTATTGACGAAATCCAAGTTGCCTAAAATGTCGCCTAAAATGTCTTTTGGTACATGACATTTACACTAAATGAAGCTGTGGTTACCTTGTACACCGGAGACAACCTAGTATCTTTCTCAGCTTGATGATTTCTAAGTCCTGATGACTGAAAAAATAATGCAACAAAAAATATTTCCTAATCATTTTGTATTATGACTGAGAAACAAAGGAAATAAGAATCCAATTGTCAAAACACTAAAACAATAATTAATTAACCAAGCATTTTGAAAAAACAATAATCCCTAACTGAAGCTCGAGTGAATATATCTGTACCTAGAAGGAGTTTCTTCTCCATTACCAAGCATGGTTTCTTGATCGTTGATTTGAATCTTCGTAGAACTTTAAAAACGTTTAGGAAGATTCTAGGGCTTTAGTGGAACGACATTTTCTTTGAAGGTAAAAACTGGCACGAGAGTCGTGTGATCTGATGCCTCGTTGCAGTCACTTCTGTTTTCTATCGTCAGGCGCGTATAGAAAATAAGAGGGCAGTAGGAAATTTCATTTAAAACCTTCGAGATCTGAGAAATTGTTGCGTGCACCCTCATACACACGGATGTAATAAACTCTGCCTTTTGATTGGGGACAAGTATCAACTAAAACAAAAGGCCTTTATATAGGTTCATCCCGGTCACTCATCATGATCATTTTGAACCGCAGTGATGAGCAGGGACAGCTGGGCGCTGCCTTGTGATTGCCAGCTCAACTTTCCGGTGAAATGAAATTAGGAATATGATAGCATCTTTCTGTTTCATTTAAATAAATTTGGGTATCATTGGGCCGGAGAATTTTGTGGACAACCGATTAAAGGCCATACTTAACAGATTTGGGGAAAGCAATAACAATCAACTGGTGCGTTGGAGAATGAAATTACTAATTTTTAAAAACTAAGTGAATCAACAAATAATTTCTAAATAATAATTGTTAAATAAAAATAATATTTTAAATTAGGAATAATAATGTATAAATCCTTGCATTTTGATAAAACGACAAATAAAATTATAGTTCAATCGTTTGTAACATATAAATCCTCAGTTTAGTTACTTAACGCTTGCCAGGAATTATTCCATAAAATAAAATAAAAACGTGAACTTATTTATTGTTTTGCTACAGTAATTCGAGGACATATTAATATTCTCTTTTAGAAAATATAAAAAATGATTTGATCATTGTTGAACCTTATTTATTTAATTCGGTGAAAGTATTGGGTAGAACTATTCAATCAAAATATAGTATATGCATTAAATTATTATTATTTTTATTATTATTGATTAAATTTAATTAATTATGTATGTAATGTATGTATGCCAAATTAATATTGGTTGCATTAATTTGGCATAAATTCATATATATGAAATAATAGGATGTGTGATAATAAATTATTTATGTTGCTTCTTTCGAAGTATTTGAAATCATGGTAAGCATGCGAAGCTTAGGATTCCTTTGCTTGATGGTCATAAGGAGAAAAAGGATAAAACAAAAGTAAATAAAACTTAGGTCACCAAACGACATCATGGTAACCCATATGAGTATGGACGACAATAAAAAACAAGACAAAATCATTCAAAATCATACCCAAAAGCATGCATGTTTTGAATATTTTTTAAAAGACAAACTCTAATCAGTGCTTCTGCTTTACTTTTCCTATAAATTTTTAACGTTAAATTATACTAAGGCTACCAGCTGTTTTCAAAAGCAATAGAAAAAACAAGGGCACACAAGCACATCAAGATAAAGATTAGAGTTGTAGAGTGACTTGCCAACTTAATTGTGATAAGACAGAAATATAATAATAAAATCTGAAATTCATTATTATAAATAATAAAAAAGTAATATATTATTATAGCAATATCTATCCTGAATTTGTAAAGAAATTAACATTTAATTTTGGAATATTTTATTTATTATATCCAGTTATGATCATATTGATTCCATTTTCATTCTTACAATCCCTATAGAATCAAGAGATTTTGTCTGAGTTCATATATTGATAGGAAGGAAGCAGAAAGAAAGAGGAAGGTATTACAAATTTCTCAGAAGGTGAAATAAACAAATTTAACCCAGAAAATTGGAATCAAAATCTTTACCCATTAAGAGAGTTTGTCAGAATTATTTACATGATCAAAATGCATGTAATTCAATCTTAAATATAAAACTCAAAACCATAAGCAAAAAGGACACATTAACAACATAGATTGTTAGACTTTAATATATGAAAACATGAAAATAAAATTTAATTATTTAATTATTTTCATTAATTTTGATTTCATAATTAACACCATACCCATTCAAACGAAGATAACTCTTCTCTGTTAACTTTTTTTTTTCTCAATAATATTTGTCCAACAACAAAACCCATCAAACTTCACAAACTCGAGAACTCCCCGCCGTAATATATTCACTTACCAAAGGAAACTAGTAATTAATCCTGATAGCCAAATGCTTCTCCCTTATTCTTTCCTTTCACTGTTCTTCTTGTGCTGCTGGCAGTAACGCCTCCGTCATACCTCACATTCCCATCGTTATGAATCAACGGTACGTCGTTATCCTCTCCGTCATCTTCTGTGGCAATACGGATGCAAGAACATCGTTCTAGTGATGCAAAAAAGGCAGATGCAACACCATTGATGAACCACATAGCCATCCCGTCGAGTTTTCCGCACGCAGACGAACCATGACTCGATGAGGTTCGGATTTTAGGCTCGACGGAACTCGATCGAAAGCTAAATGAGCCAGAACAATTAGTGGAAGTAGTGGTGGCAGCCATGGAAGGGAGATGTGGTGCCACAGAAAGAGAAGGGTTAAGAAACTTGAACCTGTTGTTAGGATGTTTTATTATTATAAGGGTGTAGTTGTTAATTGTTGCAAGTTTAGTTAATTTCAAAAATTGCCCTTGAAAATTCGTTGAGTTACAATTATATCTTGATGAATTTACAATTGATTCGTATTACTGTCTCTACTGTAAGATATATGATGGGGACGGCACCCAATGATCCATTTCTTAGTAGTTTTTCAATCATGTTACATTTAAAATTATCAACAATAAGGTAGCATACTGTTATAATTCTTAATATATGTAAGACAATCATAATTTCATGAAATCAAATAATTAATTTTTTATTATATGATTCGTCACCAAATATTAGACGAATGCCATTTTTCAATAAGATGCATGAGTGAGTTAAATTACTATTTACTTTTGACTGCTAACATTACAATTTATAATTTGAAGATGGTAAGGACACAATGGTCAGAATAGTGGCTCAATAGGGGGTTTCGTTTGGCGTGGCCTAAGAAAATTATATGATTAATAATTAAACAAAAGAATTAATGATGCTAGGCGAAGGTGAAAGTGCTTGTCATCATTCTTCAGTTGCCCACTTGAGTGACCCATCATAATTCATAATTCCTTTTAATCTAACAAGCTCGTTGTAGACTAGACTAGAGTCTATAATTAATTAGAGAGATATCTAATATTATGAGCATATAAAATTTTTAAAAAAAATTATGTTAATGTAAAAAATTAGAATATTAAATATTAATTACAAAATAAATCAATTTAATTAAAAATGGGTGTTATTATAAAATTTATAAATTATATTTTTAAATTAAATAAAAATTAACAATATAATCACGTTAATTCTGTAATTTATTTGCTCAGCCAATGCGTGATAAAGAAGTGATAGTTTTATGGGTAGGATATTTAGTATTAGAGTTAAGCTTGCAGGAGATGAGAATGAATTTAATTTGTTGATTAAGATGATCCATGTTTTGTTTTGGGTTTGAATACCGATCATCAATAAAGAGATCTGGAACAAAAGAGAAAGACAGTAAGATGTCAAAAATTAAATTTGATTTGGATTTGGATTTGAAAGGCTTGAGCTAATAGTTCTATATGCTCTATTTATTAATGGCTTGGCTTTCACATAACAAAAAATATCATCTCTCTGTGAAATCTCCCAACACCCTCCATTCCATTCACAACGTATTAGTTGCTTTCTTTCTCTGATTTGGCTACAACTTAGTTCAAAATAATAAAACATTTATTCTATGGTCTCCAAATTTTGTCTTTTATTTCTTTGATTTGGGTTTTCTCCAAAGAATGAATTATTCACTTGGGCTTTAGTGAACGAAAAACCCAAGTAACCAAAGAATTTGCTTTGATTCAAACCAAATAAAAGTTTTATAAATGGGTGAAGATTCAACTACGCTCGTAATAGATTTGATTAGATTCTTCACCATTGTCTGATTCAATTTCATTATGCAGATCATATAATTTAAAATAAATAACTTAAAATGGCATCAAGAATCAAGATCAGGGTTATAACTATGAACTACTATGCCTTATGATCAAATCATACATTTATATCATTTGTCAGAAAATTAAAAAATATTTTTATTTTGTTGTTTATATTGCCACATATAATTTATGATGAAATAATACTACACTCTTCAACTTATATCTCAAATTTTTTTAGTATAGTAAATGATTTATTATTTATCATTTTAAAAATTTTAAATATTAAGATTTTAATTTTATTTTATTATTTATCACTTAAAAATTGTAAAAATTCACCTTTTTAATTGATAAATAAAATAGAATTTAAGGTGACAAAAATTTTGGATGACATATGGAAAGTCTATAATTCTTTAGGATATGTTTGAAGTTAAAGAATAATATTTTAAGTAAGACAGTGAAAAAATATGTGTGATATTTTATTCCGAGAGTTTTATCTAAATCTTTACATGATCCACAACAACCACCGCTATTGTGATTTTGTGCTATCAAACTATTAATTACATTAATTCACGAATTAATTAAAAAAATAATAAATTAATAAATAATATATATAACCATTGTATAACAAGTAATTACTTCAATAATAATAATAATAATAATAATTATTATTATATGAGGAATGCTAGCATAATTCGCCTCACTCTCTACTTATAACCTAAACGTTTGTCCAAGTTTTTAGATATTTATAAAAATTTGTTATATTTAAAATTTTTTAAAATAAATAATAATGTTAAAAAAATGAATAAGAAAATTTTCGGTTATTCTAATAGTCTTTCAGAAGTTACTTTTGGATCCGACTTTATTTTCTCTACGCCACTTCTCACTCGCTAAAATCAGGTTTAATACCTCAATTATCTTTCATCTTAACTTATAAAACAAAATTCAAGGAGATGGTGTACTACAAGAGTACCCAATTTAAACAGAAAACAAAAGGGAATAATTACAAGATTATAATGATAGGAAGGAAAATAACAGATTTACGGTACTTACTTTCTTTGTTTGCAATATACCGATCATCATTCATGCAATAAAATTCAATAAAACAATAATGGCCTTCATTTTATAAAAAGAATCAAATGGTTCAATTCTATATATACATGGGTGGTATTATATTTTTAAGACTCAACTTGTTTTAGATCACTAGTTAACCTTTCCAAAGTTATTTGAAATCACGTAACTGACGGTGAAATAATTTATAAATCAAAAAATTAGGATTTATGAAACATGGTTTCAAAAAATCATGTATTTTAATTTAAAATCAAACAAACTAAGGTTTTTATCACTGACCCTTAGTGATGTGCTGTTAGAAATCAATCCCAAAAGTATAAGATCTTAAGAGAACAACTCAAACCCCAATTTTCTTTCCTTGGCTGAACCAAAGAGAAGTAGAGAGTTTGAGAGAAATTTTTGATTTTTTGCAAAACTCATTAAATAAATGAAAAATTCATATACTTATATAGACCTTAGCCCATTTACTAAATTAATCTTGTTCAATTAATCAATTACTAATATGTCCCAAACTTGTCAAATAAGATTTATAATATAGTAAATATAAAATTTTACTTAGGTTTCAACACTTTAAAAACATGATAATTAGATTCCAAGCTGATCAAACCTCTTTTGACCAAACTTATTTTAATTTTGATTTATATTTTAATATAAATGGAATAAAATAACTTACTATAAGTCATAATTAGATCATTTTACAAAGTTCTCGAGGTTTAAAAAACCTTTAACGTACAAATTGTTTACACTTTTCGACCTAATATTATCTTCAAGTATGTTAACATTCTTGGGGATAATATTTACTTTCTCTAATGGCAAGAGTAAGGGATTTTTATTGATTGTGATCTTTTGATTCAATGTGACATTAGCTATGAACTGAGGTCGAATTCATTGATCTCGTTTGAACTATTCGGATACTCAATGACTATGGTTAATATTAACAATTAACAATGTGTCATAGTCACTAAATTACAATGAAGAAAGTTTTCATCGAACTTTCATGTTTGATTATATATTTCATATGAATAAATTTCCTTCGTTTATCTAATCTTTACTGAATTAGGGTTCACAGATGTTAAAAAGTTATAAATCCAAGTTTGGCTAAGGTAAGTGGTTAATACGTTCTAAACTTGTTACCACGAAATTCTTTTGTGCAACTTTAACTACTTTGGCCAAATATTTCGATTTTAAACATTTACTAACACCTGATTGGGAGCTCGAAACTGGATTGAGTATACACCTTATGAACCATATATATCTTACTGAAGTACAACATTGCCATCTCAGTTCTAAGGAATAATGTTATACTAATAAAATCTTATGACAAATTATTGACATCATACTTTTGTATAATTTATCATAAACTTGATCGCATTCAAAAAATAGTTCTTTAACTATTAATCTATACTAATATCTTAATAATATGATAATCATATTACTTACACTAATATTATCTCATAATATTCATCTAAGACATTTAATATGTTTACTATATAATATCGATGCCCAATTGATTAGGGCTGAAACCGGACCGGGTATCAATTTTTTTTTGTCAAATCAGTACCCGGTCCAATTAAATCGGATCTAAAAGTTTTAGTTCAGATCCGGTCCAGTTTAAACAGGGGATCGATTTTTCAGTTCCCTGTTTAATTGGATCGATACCCGATTTAAACTGGGTACTGATTTTTTGTTTTAAAATTAAAAAATTTTAAAATCTTACAATTTGATCCTTATTTTTTAAAACAAAATTTAAAAATATAACATTTTAATCCAAAAAATTTTAAAAACTACCAACTTAAATTTAAAA
>JAVXUL010000002.1:5180546-5200988 GCA_035590515.1 Trichilia minutiflora | reverse complement strand
TGGTAGGTATTTAACTGCTTCAGCTATGTTCCGAGGCAAAATGAGTACCAAGGAAGTTGATGAACAAATGATCAATGTCCAGAACAAAAATTCTTCCTATTTTGTTGAGTGGATTCCAAATAATGTTAAATCAAGTGTTTGCGACATTCCACCATTTGGTTTATCAATGTCATCGACCTTTATGGGGAATTCTACGTCTATTCAAGAAATGTTTAGGCGTGTTTCGGAGCAATTTACAGTGATGTTTAGGAGAAAGGCATTTTTACATTGGTATACAGGGGAAGGCATGGATGAAATGGAGTTTACTGAGGCCGAGAGTAATATGAATGACTTGGTATCAGAATATCAGCAATATCAGGAGGCTGCTGCAGAGAACGAGGAAGAGTATGACGAAGAGGCAGAGGAAAACTAAGAGGAGATTTTTGCTTAATTTCTTGGCCTGGGAAATTTGTTATTCGATTGGGTTTATTTGTGTTTGTGCTTTGATGCTGAATAAGGATTCTGTCTTGAATCATTGTGGAGAATTTTTTGCTGCATTTATGTTGTGAATTTGGAATGGCGTATATGTATAAATTATGTACTTGTAAGTATGCTATTTTTTATGTTCAATGGTTTTTTAATATTCTGCCTGCTCATTGTTTTTGTTCCCCAGGAAGCATTGATCATAACATCTCTCTAATGGGATTTACAAGCTTAACTATCTATCCGAGTTTAAAAGATTTTCATTCATAGTTAAAATGTTTCTGATCACTCAATAGTCACTATCGCTTGAAGAAAGATTAGAGGTATAGGCCGTATAGCTACTACTTCGGTACATTCACTTTTACTTAGAAGCTACTATTTATCAAATATCTATTCACGTGTGTACTTTGAAGAACGATACTCCATAACAGCAATGAATTAAAAGTTTCAATACCTCAATCCCAAACATACTCTGACAATGCAAAAGGTGTTTAGAGAATTAGATCCACAAAAGGACTTGTATTTAAATTCAATTCTGGATCTCCCAAATATGTACACAAACAGTATGCATCCCAAATATACTTCAGAAAAACATCAATATAATAATGCACAATACAACAAATAATCAAGCCCAAGAAGAAAAAGTAGCAAATAAAATCCTGGAGGATCCTTTAGATTTTGTATAAAACGTTTTTAGCTAAAGCAGGAAAGGAGCTTCCTAGGTATAAACCCAGCTGCCCGAAATTTTGCTGCAGTCTCCTCTACCTTGAGAACATCTTCACCTCGTCTTGCTTCAATCATTGCTCTCTTCTCTTCAGCTTCCTTATGAATTTCTGCTAATTTATTTTTCATTTTCTCTTCATTGTCAGCTCTCTTCTTTTCTAACTTTTTCTATCACATACAGAACAGGATTCTCTTAGATGGGAAGAAGAAAGACCGTTGTGCTATTTTAATGTAACACCTATTGAGACATCAAGAGAATTTATTACCTCATATTTTCTTCGTTGCACATCTACCTCTGCTTTCTTGCTGTTCTCCCAAGTTCCAACGGCAGAAAGCCTTTTATATGCCCTGTTCAATAGTTAACCTTTGGCTAAATAGACTGAATCAACCATGGAGAAAACTTTCAACAAGCAGCAACAGAGATGTATGCCAAAGATTATTGGTACATTTGCAACAACAAAGAATAGATAAATAGTTATATGTCAAGTGAAATCCTCTTACTTGTTATCTACTTTGGTCTTCTCATTTTCTTCCCAAGCTTTAATTAAAGCCAATCCTTTTTCCTTTTCAACATTTGCAAGCACAATTCCTGAAAGGATAATATAAGTATCTGTTAGAATAATTTATGAAGTCTAACGATAGCAATTCGCAAACTGGGTTAGTATTACCCCAAATATACCTCTGTCAGCAGAATCTCCATAGTTTTTTTCCTCAAAGGCAGGATCCGCAGCCTCTGCTACACCAAAATTGGAACTGCTTAGAATAGAAGCAAACTGCTAACATGCTGCAATCAAGAATTAAACTCCATATTTGGTTAGAAATAAAAAGCAAAAAAAAAGAACTAATTAAGGCATGAATATTGTGTACAGCTCCTATCCATCCTTCAAAGACTAATGCAAAAAATGTAACATGAAACATAGAATTAGAACATATAGAAGAAAAGTGATAAGAAACAACATATAAAAGATAATGCAAACAATACACCCAAACATACGTTTGTCGACAGAATCTGCAGGACTTTTCTGATTGTGAGAATCTGCAACCTCTGCTACATCAAAACTCAAACAGGTTAGAATAGAAGCAAACTAGTAGTATAATTTTGCTAAATATTTTTCGTGGTAATTCAGGACCTCGAGACTATTTCCTGTACAAAATTATGCTCAAAAGGAACAACTTGCTTCCAGAATTTTATTGAGTTCCAAGTATAAAATCTTTTATTTTATGGCCCTCAAATTAGAATAAAGTCTCAAGAATTACCTAAATTTTAGAATTTAGCCATTAATCAAGAGTTGAAGCTTATTATATTACAAATACGAAACAAACAAAAATCAACTAAGATGTGAATATTATAGTATGCACGCCCATATTCTAATTATAATTCTTCGTCGTACATGAACACATATCAAACTATAACCTGAAACATAATAAAGCTTGCAAGAAAGACAAAACATATAACTTAGAATAAGCTCAAATATACCTCTGTCAGCAGAGGCCCCTGAATTTTTCTTACTGTCAGGATCAGCAACCTCAGCTGCTTACAAGAATTCAAACAGATTAGACTAGAATCAAAACTTCTGACATAATTTTGCTTCATATTTCTCATGATAATTCAGGGCAGTTGGACTATTTCCTACACGAACTCTGCTCAAAAGATCAAATATGAGAATTATGCTTATCTAATTACAATTGATAGAAAAGAAAGAGAGACATAGAGAGGCATACGTTGAGCAAATGGGTTCAAAAACTTGTTTGGATCGATGTCGTTGGGAACTGGTTCTTTGGCCTCTAATAATGACCCTGGTTTCAATTCAGCTTTCTTTGCTTCTTCCTCGCTCATAACTTACTCTTTCAACTTATCCAGGAAGAAACCGATTATTTGTGACCAAATTTCTTGACAGTTCCAAAGTGTTAGCGTAGGAAAAGAGAAAAGAGAAAAGAGTAAAGAGACGGAAGATGTCTAGCAAATGTCACTGGAAACTCCTCCTCAGGCCTTGACAATGGTATTAGTGGTAGTAGGTAAAATAAAATCAAATAGTTGGACTGTAATATTTTATATTTGCCTACTTGGGACTTTCCATATAGAAGGTGACTGACTCTGTTTTTACATAAAAGTCCTAATAACAATGTCCCTCCACCTACAGACCACAGAAATCTGAATAAATGAACAAATATACATTTAAAAAAAAAATGTTAATGATATATCTCGTCATCTACAAGAATCATGTGTCAAGCAAACATGGAATCGTCATATCTCTCTCTTTCTCTCTCTCTATATACCAGTCAAAGCAAAGAAAGATGATGTTATAAATTCTGATGTTGGTTTAACTGCCCAGGGAATCAATCAACACATTTACACGAACACCTTCCAACTTTCATCTACAAGAATCATGTACTTGTTAATTCTCCGAAGTTTCTCATTATTTATTTTTTCTAATATGAGGATTCCATGTTTGCTTGACACATCTACAAGACAGATGGCGGTTTCTCTAGCTTTCACCCACAATTCTGAAAACCATTTGAAAACTACAACACTGTACCACAATAGATCATAATAGAGGAGGATGGATTTCTAATTTAGATAGTCTATTACGATTAATAAGTAATCAAATTATTAAAAAATTACCAAAAATAGCAAGAAAATTAATGAAAAAAAGATTTATGCTAATATCCTAACACTGTTCTGATTTCTTAAAAATATCTAAAACTTTCTTATGGAAAAATAGTACATAATTAGTTCAAATCAAAGAATTTAGAGTTGTTTCGATCAATTTGCCTCCTCCGGTGGAAAGGGATTCATTCTCATATTTACTATCTTCTTTTAATGCTTTGCAAGGAAAGTGGAGGAAAAGTAAAATAATAACTTACCTTTTCCACAGGTATTGTAATTTTAGGCACAGAGTAAAAGGGACAAAGGGAACCCACCGGAAACAAAAACTAACATCCCAATTATAACTGTCAGTCTTTCCTCCTCATTGACAAACGTGCGGCCAAAAAAAGTATTAACATAAGCTCTTAATTAATTTTTTTTAACATTAATTAAAGTTTATTTCTGTAGTCGGCGTCTTTCTTTCTATCTTTGACTACTTTACCATAGACAGTAATAAATTATCCTATCCACCGAACCGACTATGGAATATTTGATATTACTGTCCGAGATCATTGTGCATTGCATTCTCCATTTCATTATGAAATGGGGGAAAAGAAGATCACCCAGTTCAAAAGTGGATGATATGTTTTCTAATATATTCGAAAATCATATCACGTACAGGAGAATAAGGTACCAGATGCGCAAAATCCTTTTAAAAATTAAAAAGTTATCTACTCACCAGCGGATCACTATCAACATCCTACTTATCCTGGACCTACAATAATGAAAATTTTCAATATATTTTACGTACAATAATGGAAAATTTTATGTTACTCAACTTGGAGAAAGATGAGCAAATGAATGGAATCGTATTAATTACCGATAGAGTATGTTTTCACCCAAACAAAAAGAAAAGAATAGAATAAATTTATTTCTGAACAAAACCAAGCAGTTGTAGAGAGAGAGAGAGACAGATGAAGAAAACTAAATTGACTGTAGGAGAAAAGAAACCAAGAAGCATAAATTCAACACTTTTAGTTTTTACACTTGTCCCAAATCAGAATGAAAGGTGTTTAAAAATAAAAGCTAACCTGATGAGATCGAAGAACCAGCAAAGGCGGTGAGCACTCGTTGACAAAGGGGGAATGGCAGTTGAAGACGACAATCGAGGATGCGACTTATTTTCCAAAATGACTTAAAAATTCGGGGAAGGGCAAAAACACAGAAGCAGTTCCATTGATCCGAAACTTGAAGCAAAGGTTGGCAGGGGGAAAGAGGAAGAAGGGGGAAAATTTGCAGTGAGAGAGGTAGATTCTTCGGAAAGCTAGCAGCCTTAACTATCAGCTTCGTTTGAGATCCCGTCTGTCTTGAAAGCTATTGTCGGTCGAATGAGGACTGAGAAGTGAGAAAATATCTACAGCCAAACACCAAGAAAAAATCTGCCTTAAAGATTGAGCTTGATTGAGGACTGAGAAGTGAGAAGTGAGAGTGAGAAAATGAAAAGTGTGTATTGATCCGTAGAAGAAATGAAGCCAAAAGAGGAAATTAGGGTTATGAATGTTAAAATTCGGGTACCGAATATAATTCGGTATCCAGTAGCTTAGGATTGGATCCGGTCCAGTTAAAAATCAGATCTGGATATTAAAATCAGATCCGGTCCTAATTAATTCGGGATCCGATTTTTTGAGTATCGAATTTTCAGATCCGGGTCTGTACCTGAAATAACCGGATCTTTTGAACACCCCTATAATCGATATAGTTTTTATAGAAAACGATTTAGATAACTAAATTATCTAGGTAATTTAAATGTGTACTCTTTTTTTAGTATGAACAATAAGAGGAAATAGTATACACAAATAAATTGAAATAATTTCTTGATTAAAATTATAATATACATTACAGTATTATAAGAAAATATAATCTAATACAAGATACTCAAAACCGACAACACGAATAGTTTTAGAGTATATAACATCAACAAAAACTATCATAAAATACATTTAATCACTTTTTTTAAAAAATATTTTTTGAAACCTTCAACTCTGATATCAATAAAATTGTCATATCTTACCCTAAAAATTATGACACATGACAATTGTCGTGAATTCTAACAATACCTTTTGTTATCTTGGAATGCATCTCTAGAATATGTAAGACTTTTTTTTTTTCATAAGGAGATATAAAACAAATTTACAAAATTTATGAAATATATGATTTTAAAATTTTTTTGCAAGTTCAGAAATGAATACATAATTCATATAATTTATATAACTCTAGTAGGCATAATTTATAAAACTATGAGTCGAGTTTAGAAATATACCTGAGTTTTCAAAATCTTTATGCAATCATCATCCAAATCTTTCTACTAAACTTTGATACACTTCAAATTGAACTGTGAGGAAATGTGTATACAATCATATAATGAGTGAGCATATAAATCAATTAAATTTCAACTACAAACCATTTTATGTCAATAAAACGAAAATATATCACAAACCATACTTGACCTTCTAGTTCCAATTCATACCAACTCTCGAACAGTCCAATATTCAATGTACACTCTTCAAAGCGATCTCTATCTAAATTCATCGAAACTATCGTACTGTGATTATAACTAATCATAAAATCATCATGTAATCAATGATTATCTTGAGTACCATTATCATTTTACAATCATACAATAAGTGATATAAAATTAGAATTATAAACAATATCATTTATTTAAACAAATACTAGGACCAGGCCTCTCCAATCTTATATTTATATCTATAATAGTACCAACCGAGTTATTAACCTTAATTTATCCCATCTATAGTCATTTGACCGATACACATATAATAACAAACACATGTCAATAAATTGAATATTATTTGGATATTGAATCCTCATTAAATTCATATTATATACACTATTTTTATTACAAATTCAAATCATCACATAAATTTAAAATAATGATCATAAAATCCAACATGATCATTATTTTATATAAATTAATCATCATGAGCAATTCAACTTAATATGACATGATAAAAATCTTTCTTGACCCTTGCTAACCTACATATCATATTAATAATCATTATCAAACCTAAATTAAAGTCCATATAGATATATATAACCCGTGATTATCATAAAATCAATAATCAGTTTCTTTCGATTTATTGAATTTCTATTTATCTCATTTAGTTGTAGGACAATTTGCAACTAGTAGAGGAACAAGTGTAATAGCAAGCTATATTTTTTTGGGTTTGTTGGATTCCATACACTTCACTTGATTATAAAAAACCCTTATTGATGAGTTTATTGAGTTCCATCTATTTCACTTAACTATAAGACACTCTCACCCTAGGGACTATTGAGTTCTATTCATTTTATTTAGCTGTAGAACACCCTCACCTTAAATCATATTCAAACATTGGTCTATAAGGACAAAATAAAAAATAATGACTCGTAAGGCCAAATCTGTAACAATAATATACAAGACTGTATCAATATCAAAATATAAAATATTGGCTCTCTGATCATATCAATATCAGAGAATGTATTATTATCAATTTTAACCCATATTATATGTATGTGTGTATTTATATCTATATCTATATCTATATCTATATATGATATATATAGATATATACAAATCATTATTAAAATCATTTCATAGATATATAAGTCAATTTCAATATAGCAAATCCATAGTTGACCTTCTTACCTTAATTATATATACCTCATGTCATAAACTATTATACAAAATGAATAGATTTACAAATTATCCCAAATCACATAAGTTTACATACTAAACTGAAGCTATATAATAAATTGTCAATTTCCTAATTCATTTGAAACATATCTAAGTTTATATAAAAGTTTTATATGAACTAGGAAAAACCAAGAAAAGTTCACTCACCCTTTTCTCATTTCAACCTAGTTACTATCATAACATGCACAAATAGATAAATCAACATTACTCTATCACATGTATAAAAATATGGCCTATATCCTATCTATAATTACCATATCTTCACTTTTTGTGTAATTTTTTCACTCATTGGCTCATAAAGTTCGAATTATAACTATTGGCATTCAAGGCTATTATATCAACATATACATACATTTATATATATATATATATATATATATATATATATATATATATATGCACACCCATAGACCTCCCTTTCTACATTTGCATACAAGGTCATCTAATCATATAAACATTGGCACATAACCCTTGATACATAGGATCTATACTGTAAACGTTTGCACACACAACCCAGATTATAATACATTGACATGCACAATGAAAATCATATGAAATTCATACATATCGTATTCATAATGATATCAATGATCAATCAGAAAACCATTACCTTTTCGAATTGAAAGAATAAGTAATATAAAATAAAATCATGAAGAAAACTCGTTCTCGAATGGTTTACCAATGTATATGTTCGATACAATAATCATGAAATCTACAAAGTTATTTAGTATACAATGATTAGTACATCAAACCTCAATTTTATAGATTTATAATCATACTCAGCCCATAAGGTCTCATACAACCTCAATCGCCTCTCAAGCCATACAATCATTTTCCTAAATTATCTCTCAGTACATAATTGATTGAACATTCCCTCTAATTTATCATTTATGCTAAATTTAGCTCATAATCATCATAACATAAATAGTATTTATTCGCCATGTAATCGATAATTATTTATAAAGCTATTATCATTCCATCATCATGAAATGATTAACATAGGAACGTAATTCTAATAATATCATTGCTTTTAATGTACTCAATATTTGACCTCCAAAGCCTCTAACAAATATAAATCAACCCCACATAAGTGACTATTCTTTTACTACATATAACGAAGGAAATACATAGGATAATCATCTTACTTCTAAGACATTAAAGCATTTAAGTCCCACAATTATATATAAAAGTTCACTTACATATTAACCACTCATTAGGCTCTATATAGCCAAAACATCATATAAAGCAATTTAAAGAAAATGAAAGTAAATAGATATTTATTCATCTCTTAAGGAGGGTACACATTCTCGATTATTCTTCACTTCGCACATATCTTCACTTGCGCGTTCAAAGCCTAACTATACATATCAATATTCTATATTAATCTTCATTCCTCGATGAATGCTAAAATAATTTCATAAAGATGATTACATATACTGTACTAATTCCATGTTTTCAAACCATCATTTAATCATTGTTTTCGAATTAGTTTTAGGCTCTTTTATCTTATTTTTACCAATATGATTCTGTAACCACTCATAATTCAACGATTCATTAACAATTTTATACTTAATTCACTTTCAAATTTACTATCGAATATATTCTCCATAACTCAAATTCTAATTTCTCATAATTTAATGATTAAACGACTAATTCTAACACCTAAACATATACTATGATTTCAATTAACTCCAATTCCACGAAAAATTCGAATACACAATAAACCCTAGTGTAAACAGTAACTTTAATTTATCAAATTCTTCAAAATCATCTAATTAATGCTTAAATTAAACTTAGAATCTTATTAAAGGGTATTTTAACCCTAGGACACTTTAATTATCGCCGATTGTGGAAATCCCAATTTTATAAATAGTAAACTCTAGTTTTTCTGGTTTAAATATTTGTCAAATCAATGAAAGAAAATTTGTATATTGTAGTGGACATTGAGTATTAGTGATTTATTAAAATAATGATATAAACGAAGAAAAACAGAGAAAATTGAAGGAAAAAGAAAGAAACCGAAACTGAGCTAAGAGGAGAAGAAGAAATTAGCTTTCTCCTTTGCTTGGTTGTATATATAGGCTCCATGCAATTACTAGTTTGTCCTTTAGTTTAAAGAGCAAGGAAGAAAAGATAAAAGGAATGAAAAGGTTATTTTGTCCAAAATAACCTTTTCATTCCTTTTATCTTTTCTTCCTTGCTCTTTAAACTAAACTGAATTCGTTTTCAATTTTAGGGTCAAATTGTATGAGCTCGTACTTCAGAAACCATACTAATTTTTGTTTTTTTAATCAAATTTAATTTGATTCGACACAATTATTATAGATATTTAAATCGATTTATATTATTCTGTAAAAATTTCATTTTCACGTTCTAAACTAATCTGACCCGGTATGTTTATGACCTCGGAGCCTTTCGAGTCCTACTCCCACCTGTCACATTGCTATCCCTAAAACCAAGTGTTCAAGTCGCTTTTTATATCATCAGTCAACGAAGGTAGAAAACTACTAAATACAATATCCGTTCCGTTTCCTTGTCTGATTCATCATTCCTTTTCTCCTATTCAGACTTAGTCTTCCCCACATGTAATTGCTAGACATTTCTTTTATACCCGTTTCCATTTAATGAATCAATCCTTTCAAAATATTCTACACGTGTCCTAATCCAATTCGTTAAGAGAGCATATATACAATTTTATAAATAGTAAACCCTAACTTTTTTGGTTTAAATATTTGTTAAATTAATGAAAGAAAGCTTGTATGTTATAGAGGACATTGAGTACTAATTATTTATTAAAAAAATAGTAATTTAAATGGAGAAAAACAGAAAAAATTGAAGGAAAAGAAAGAAACTAAAACTGAGATAAGAGGAGAAGAAGAAGAAAATTAGCTTTCCTTTTTGGTTGGTTGTATATATAGCCCCCTATAATTATTAGTTTGTCCTTTACTTTAAAGAAGAAGGAAGAAAAGATAAAAGGGATGAAAAGATTATTTCGGAGGATAAAAACTCAAATTCCGTATTGTTTTCAATTTTAAGATCAATTTGTATGAGTCTATACTTCATAAACCGTATTGATTTTTTTAAAAATCAAATCTAATTTGATTTGACACAATTATTGTATATATCTAAATTGATCTGATATATTAATCCGTAAAAATTTCATTTTCACAGACTGAACTAATCCAACCTGGCATGTTTATCACCTCAGAGCCTTTCGAGTCCCACTCCCACCCGTCACATTGCTAAACCTAAAAGCAAGTGTTCAAGTCGCTTTTGATATCATCGGTCAACGAAGGTAAAAAATTACTAAATACAGTATCCGTTCCATTTCCTTTGTTTGATTCATCATTCCTTTCCTTTTGTACGGACTTAGTGCTTATTTGATTGTGTTTTTTTTTTTTCATCTTATCTTCTCTTTATAAAGAGAAATTCAGTTAAATATTAAATTTCATAAGCTCTTAAAAATATAAATAACTTTTTTTAATGTGTATATATGAATAAATAAAATTTATAAAAAAATTATAAAAAGAAACTTTTACTTTTTTACTTTTAGTTTTTTATAATATTATAAATTTTTTAAGTTATTTTTATCTTTCCATTAAAAGTAGAGTTTATTTAAATTATTTTATTAAATAATTTATTTATAAAAAATAATAAAATAAAATGATAATTTTTTTATAAAATATTTATTAAATAATTTTATTTTAAATTTTTAATCTCTTAGATAAATTTTATTTTTAACTTTCTAAGTTAAAAATAAATCTAACCAAAGATACTCTTAGTCTTCCCCTCGTATCATTGCTAGACATTTCCTTTTATACCCGCGTCCATTTAATGAATCAATCCTTTCAAAATATTCTACACGTGTCCTAATCCAACTCGTTAAGAGAGAAAGCAGATATAGATTCGATCAAAGTTGTACAAAGTTCATCTGAAATCGACGTCACCGGATCATGGTCTTTTACTAATGTCATGCGAGAATTTCATCTATAAATAAATGCCTGATTCGGTCTTCTGTATTTCTCCATCTTCTTTCTTTCCTTTCTGTCGTGGGTGAACTAAGAAATCCGAAAGAACTAAAGGTCTACAACCAAACATGTCGAAATTCCGTGTCACCTTTTTCACAATGGCTCTTCTCGTCTCCTTCATGTTAAACCATGCTATCGCTCGCCCAGAGCCCCCTTTTCCGAGAACTCAACTCCAGGTATATACAATTATTGATAGCCATAATAATTTATTAATATATTATTCTGTTAATAAATTATGATATATTCTTGGTATTTAACTGTATGTAGGAGGAGGTTGAGGGAGAATTGAGCTGCGAAGGAGTAGGAAAAGAGGAGTGCTTGATGAGAAGGACTCTTGCGGCTCATGTGGATTATATATATACTCAGAACCACAAACCATGATTGGCGAGAGGAAAAATCTTTAGCCTTTGAGATAAATAAAGGAGAAAATTATTGAATGAAATTCAATGGCATCTGGATGATATGATTACAATAAAAGGTATATATGTCTATCTGTTTGTTTATAGTATATTTAATTAGAGTCGTGTTCTTGTTCTGATTTCATTCGAGTATAATCGTGCGGTTTGAATATATGTAGTGTGAGGGAACGATTGGGTCTCTGTATTGAATATTTAATTCCCTTTCTGTTACTGAAATCGGATAACACAAATTAAAACAATTATGCAGATAAAAAAAATGAAAATTAAACTCAGTCCTTCCAAATAATACAGGAGTAATTATTTTCTTCGTCAATTGGAAAATATGGGATGGAATGAAAATGCGTTTCCTGATGTAAGGAAGAAATTTCAGTATTTTCACAGATGAATTATACGAATCAATTGTTGATTTTTAATCACAAGTCTACAACTTAACATAAATCTATCGCTTTGGCACATTAATGATCCTTACAAACGAAGCTGCATCGAAGGCAATAGAAAACAAGTTTGAAGAAACAAAAATGGCAGTCAGTATCACCCGTCTGCCAATGAATATTCTTTTACTGGAGAAACCAAACGCGCAAGGTCTAGGAAAAATAACAACACTTGCTTCGTGAACCCAGGTCAAGGAAATCAACAATCAAAATCCTGATAACTGTATTTACTACATTTACTAGAGGATTTACTCGCATAGTTGAATTGGAAAATTTTCCATTCCACACAGCCAAATTGTATCATCTTATTCGTCCCTGAGAAACGATTTTTCAATGTCTATTATCTATTTGATATCTGAAAGCAGACAAGAGTGTCAAACACGGCAGTTAGACTGTGAGATTTGTCATCATACACAGGTGTTACTCAAAGGCCTTTTTCAATAATAGAAAAAACAAAAAGAGTGTCGTTTTCATGAGTATATTAACTCTGTTTTTGTTTGACTGCTTTTACTGGAAACGGAAAGAAAGATAATGAATGCATATTTAACAAATATTTTTGACAAATGCACTCTGACTTGCAACTTGCAAGAGAATAATCGGAGATGTTCCCATTATCTACCTTAGGTTTCTACCCAAAGGTGAGCAGTGTCCTTACACCTTCCTGCTCCAGAGGCAAAAGCATTACACGAGCAAAAGAAAATGCATCATCGTTCATTAATTCAAGAATCATATAAATCCAAAGTCAGCCAGAGTGGATTCGAGTAGTGGGAATAGAAACTGTCACCAAATTGGTCGCACCAAAAGATTCAATTCAGTCAAAACTTTGCCACTCAGATTCCACCACAACAGCACAATTCAAATCCACCACTCAATTCTAAAACGCGTACTGGCAGTTTTGAGATCCTACTCTTCATCAGCAAGGGAACAGAAGTTATAAGATAGCAAAGCCATTTCTCATATAGCCAATAACCCCTGAGCATATATAATGTGTGTGTGTTTAAGAATGACCTGCCGCTGTTAGCAGCAACCGCAAACAAACTCTAAACCTACATAAAAACAGATGCATAAACATAGGAGAGACCAAAAGCTTCCATACTGGCAATTGGAAGTATCTTGTCAAAAATTTTCACCGGATAATAACAGCATGTAGTAAATTACTAGCTCCACTGAAAATGGTATCCACTTTCATATAACAGTGCGTTCCACATCAAAAATCACGTAAAATTTCACTCAGTGCAAAACTAAAAGTGGATCATTCATTAACTACGTGCCCATCCTCCACCTCACATTCAATTCTCAAGAATTCAATGGCATTAGTAATTTAAAATGATTACTGATTGAAATTTTATATTCCACAATCTGGCTAACACATTTGTACAAGACACATTTTATGCATGATTCAATCCACATTTTAGCTTCCAAATTCAAGAAACAAAGATAACAACCTTAATAGAAAATTTTTAAGTAAATCAAAAATTGTTGTCCCCACTTCCGATTTCAGCACAAACACATACAGCCTTCAGCTGCTTTAACCCTTGAAGAATCTGTTGACACTTTATTAATCCACAAAGCAAATAGAAACATGTGCAAATGAAATCAATAACAGTTGTAAATTTAAATGTTTAAACACAAGCAGACATAAGTCTCCCCAACAAAGTTCACCTAAATTAACCCCAACCCACGACTCTTTCCTCAAGGGAGGGGAGATGTCCTTAAGCCAGGACCATTGGCCTGGTTACACTCAATTATAGATGCTTCATAACAAGGTTTTAACTCCGTTCTCTCAACAAGAACTTACTGTTAGTTCCAATTATTTTATCAGATCAAATAAATCGATTCCAGTGGTTACTCTTCACTGCTAAATGAATATTGTCAAATTTTACATTTCCTAATCTATATAAAGGGCAAGAAATTCTACATATAATGAAGCTACCACTCATACAGATAAAATGCAGGTCCTAAGAATTTCCTAAAGCTAATATCAACCATCAAAAAAAAGTAGATGGCATCAATTTCACACTTCCATTCAGAGGGACAGCATAATACAAAGTTTTACCCGAGGAAGCTACAATAGTAAATCTCCATCATGTCACCTTGATGAAAATTCTTTAGAAAAATCATGTAGGCAAGAGAACACTAGTACCATCCAGGACATGTAGATATAAAGCCAGACATATGGTAACAATTACTGAAGATTTTGCACCAACATATCTGATAACTTCCAATCCCCGGTCCACAGCCTCATCATGAACTGTATGAACACTTCTTTTCAGACCATCCAACACCTTCCAAAACAAGAACTCCAAGATAGACCTAACAGTCTGAAAAGTCACTCTGCCGGTTACATCAAGCGCAAACTTCCTATTGCTTGGGACAGCCAGGGTAGATGACACCTTGCTGACCCATCCGCTATTATGAATCCCATTATAGGAGCTTTCCCCTTTTGTATGCTTGGAAGTCGCTTCTTTTTCAAAACAATCATCTCTAATTTCGCTAGTTCCCTCGCTATGATCAACAATTGAACATGTAGAACTAGAAGTTGAATTCAAATTCTTGTTCCAACTTGTCAGAACCTGGTGAGATGTTTTCACAAGTGTTTCCACAGCACCGTTACAAATAGAAACCAAAATATCCCTCACTTTGTTTTGATGCTTGGGATTGGTCAACCCAGAGAAAATCTCATCATAAGTGTTGATATCCATCGTCTTGTCAAGATACACTGCAATAGCTGTGCTCACAAACTTCTGTATACAATCAGCTATAAGCTCCTTACACTTATCATTGCAAACCACATTTACCCATCCAGGCACATCTGATGATCCCTCCCCAAATTGAACCACATTAGCCTGATCACTTCCACTTGACCCATTACCCAATTCACTAGTCGAGTAAAACCCTAAAACTAAGTTCTTTGCAAAACTACCAACCACAACTGAAACAAAGCCAGTGCCAGCCGTAGATAAAATTCTATCCATAATCCTATCACTAAAACTCGAATTTGTAGTCCCAGTTCCTAGTTCATTGTCATTTACCGATTTTATTTGGTACCCGCGCAAAATTCCCACTGTCAAAGCCTCAGAAGCCCTAATCAAGGACTGAGAAAACTCCTCTGATCTTGCAATCTTAGAAATTTGCTTTAAACTATTAGGAATTTTGTCGGAATCGGATTCCAGAAACTCTCGTAAATCTTTAGAGACGACACTCATCATCTCTGCAGAATCCGAAACCAATTCAGCTATAGAAACCATAGCTCCTAAGAGTTTGACCAATCTCTTTCTCTTCTTCACCACAGAAGGTAAATTATAGACCTTGTAAGCCCCATAACTAGAGACACCAAACACTGCTAACAAAATCAGCCATTTCTTTCTTCTCTGAGAGAACGTCAACGTTTTCTTTACCAATTCGAAATCCATCGAAACCACCCTAGAGCTACAAGAATTGATACTCTAGGGTATTCAAATGTAAAATTGGAACTGTATAGAAAATTAAGCTAATCTTTTATTTATAGGGTCAAGAAATTTAGGGTTTGCTTTGTTTTTTTCTAAATAATTTTGATGTGTCAGAGTGATTGAAATTGATGTAATGTATAAGCCAATATAACAGCTTTAACTTGTACGCATGAGTAATTGCGAATAGAATTGTGAAGAAATAAGGAAAGGAAATACAGACGAACCTGTTCGTTACAGAGGCGAGAGAGAGAGAGAGTTTGCCAAGTTGACGACGATGATGGCAATCGGTCATATTTACGTCCAGATAAGCAAAACAACGAATGATGATTGGTAGAGAAGCCTGGACCTCTGCACCTTGGAGGCTATGGGTTTGTTTTTTTCTTCTCCAAAAAGGGGTCACAACGACATGTCGTTTAATTCTGTTCTTATTTACCACGCTGTGTGCTACGCAATGTCCACGATTCGTAAATAAATACAAAAACTGTGGAAAAAGCACAACTTTTGTGTGTTATTGACTTCCTATTAGCAATTTATATAGCCATAGTATGGATGCTATTTGTTGACGTAAATTTTAACAACCCCCTCGCTGACGTGAAATCGTTGTCCTTCTAACAGATTTTCTTTCTTAGAAAATAAGGTAGTTAAATTACAGTACAAAAGTGTAACTCATTTTAAAATTCATTTCCTCAAATCTCCTAATATTAGGTCCAGCTAATAATGTTTGAATTCTGATTTTAATTATTACAAAGTAGCTACAGATATTTGTATTTAAGACGCGTTAATATGGATATCTTTTACAAAAAGAATTCTATAGTCGGGGGCACTGAACACACTATCACACTATACACTGAACACACTATCACACTATACACACTGGATGGTCGTCATGTACAAAGGCATAAAATAATTTGGAATCAAAACCAGGAACTTTGTCGAGTATCACATTTCCATTCTGATCAGCAGAGCTTACGCTACTAAAGCTTAGCAATGGATATTGTGTTCTCATAAATTTGGAGACTTTCCAGAAATCTTTGATTTTAGGGGCAAGCTAACATCCTCCTCAAGATCACTGAAAGAAATGTCATCTTCATTCCCCACGTAAGTTGCAGTCTCGTTGTGTCCACCTATATCTGAATCTTCCTCTGGCCAGTCATCATCATCATCATCTTCATAATTTGGAATCTGTATTTTAGAAGACCGACCAACAAATACATTCTTATCTTCTGTCACCACCTGCTTTTCCTCAATAACTGCCTTATCAATAAATTGAATCTCTATACTTTCAATTGGGTGTTTTTCGGTCTCATAATCTGTCGTCATGGCGGAAGTCGATGGTTCAGAAGCATATGTTCTGGGTGACACAATGTCAGAGGTAGCATAATAAGGCGATGTGGGAACAAGATCTTCAAGCAGTCCATTTTCACTGTCTTTCATATAGGAAATGCTTCTTCGAAACCAGTCAGTTTCCGCCTTTGTTTGCTTTTGTAGCTCTTGCATCCACTTTGCTCTTGCTTGCATTACCTGCAAACAGTAGTTGAAGAATTGTAAGACTCACCAACCATCTTTTTGGCAGAGATGATTGTATAAAGTTAAGGTTCCAATATGTTGCAAAAATTATGTCAATCTGATGCTTTTAAAATCAAATTCACGAAGTATCAAACTAATCAGAAATCACATTTATAATCAGACTGTAAAATTTTAAAAGATGGAGGATAAGTTTTGGAGAAAGGTGCTGTGGCTTTATGTTCATAACTGCTCGGTAACAGAATCACTAGATCTAAAATGTAAAAGTTACCAAACATTAGATGTTGTACTTTCAAAATTAAGTAGAAGCACATCAGTCACAAACAAACCCACTGCCACAGACTTAAACAAAGTTTTAACTTAATTATTTGTTTATCTTTAATAAACATAATATATCCTACAGATGAGTAACAAAAGCAACCAGTACTTGCAAAAAGTTTCAAGTTACCTGGGATGTAGACAAAGTCTCTGCATCATGTTTGTTGAGTCTGGAATGCAGCAGAACAAAATAAACTTTCCAAAAGTAATTCTCACTCATGTGACAGGGGCAAAGTTCGATTCTCAGAGCAGCTAATCTAGGAGCAAGACGTTGAATAGCTAAAGCATGCTCGTTCTGAGCATTGGACATATCAAAATCTGAAAAAAGGGAGGGCATATGAATAGAGCAGAAATCATGAAAGCTCAATATTCGAAGCATGTGTTTACAATAAGGGCTAAATACAGTCATCAATCAGGACCACAGCAACTAAATAGATTGATGAAAAAAAGAAAAGAAAGAAAGAAAAGGATGATAAGCCAATACTATATATACCACTGGTCTCCAACCAGCAAAATCGTGTAATAAATTTACAAGTTTATAGGGATAACACATAGAATGATAGAAAGAGGTCTCAAAATGGACTGGAAAACACACATATTTTATCATACGAATAAGCAACCGTGCATCCGACACTTAGTGTTGGTATGAGCAATTATGAAAGTGATGCAAATTTTTTATGAGAACGTAACACATGTTCATCATTTCATGTCAACTGCAATAAAAAGTCCTTGTCCAATTTTCAATATTATCAGGACATAGAACATGCAGATAACAAATCGAGGTTTTGGGGCTTGAATCTACAAAATCATACTTCAGTAAAATCAAAATGGTCATGCATTTGTTAGATAGCAACTACACTGAAAAAGCAATCAAAACAAAGGGCATTTCTTCATTTCTCAATTATTTGATCGAGCAATTATAGCGTGCTTAGAATCGTAACTGTATAATATGATGGACGGCGAGTTCATCGATTACTTGCATATATCAAAATTTGAAACTACAAATAAATAAATAACAATGCGGCGATTCAGCACAACATACCATCCAAGTCTTCTTCCTCGTCCAAAGGGAAATCCAACCAGGTCTCAGGATGATGCGCAATATTCCTTGCAAAAGCCAGCACTTCATCCGTAATCCCAACCGCACTCAATTCCTCCTCCTCATTCTCCTGATTTACCTCTCTATGTTCTCCCTCGTTTTCCTCCGAACCAAAAGGAAAATAATTCGAATCTATCTTTGATATTCCGTTCTTAAACCTATCACCGATCCCCGGATCTACCGGATCTTCTTCGTCAGATTGATCCGACGGCTCTGATTCGTGGAAATTTTTGCTCGAAACCTGTTGATTATCGTGCGCTGTCGGAGATGGAGCGAGAAATGACGCAACTCCCCAGAATTGCCGAGTTAGGGTTTGCTTGAATTCCGTCAAGTCTTCCTTAACGCCACGCGATTGGGCCTCATTTTCTTCTATTTCGGATGAAGATTGAGTTTGCTCATCTTTTGGTGGTATTTGATGACGGTTGGTAGGTGAAGAATCGAGGTGGGTACTGTTGGGTATGACGTTGTTTTCTTCGTCTCCATCATCCTCGCCGAGATGGAAAGAGATCGCGATCGAGCGAGCCAGCCATGACATTTTTTAATTTTTTTTGTTTTTTTGTCTTTTCTCATGGGACGGTGGAGGGGCTAGAAAGGTGATTGCCGAAAAAGCTTCGGGTTTAAAAATGGTAGTATTGCCGCTGTGTAGGTGACGGAATCAGGTGCTATTGGATCAGCGTGATCAAATTATAATCCTGTGGGATGGTGCCACGAACGCAAGATTTGAATCAAAATTTTAAAATTTTTCATCTGATGGGTTGCTGCACGTAGACCTGATTTATGTTCACGGATTTCCCAATGACGCTCGCGAGTTGCACGTGCATCAATCATCTATATTTCATTTTTAAACCCTTGAACCATCGTTAATTGCTTCTTACCTTACCGTTAAATAAAATTATCGTTTTATTGGTAACGGGCAGGATTTCATAGCAAAAGACGCACAAGTTAATATAATTTATAGGACTGACAACGGTGTAGTCCCTAAGGTTTCAACTTTTAATATTTAATAACACTAGACAGATTTTAGTAAATTAATTCTTACATTATTAGAGTAGTCAAACGAACCAAATTAGTTTTACTCAGCTCCATTTATTATAGATTGACTTTAAACGAGTTAAATTGAGTCAATTTATTTATTATATAGATTAATATTTGACTGATCTTAATTCGATTCGTCAGTTAATAAGTTTAAAAGAGTTGGTCTACAGACTTAGAGGTGGTAAATGGGTCGGATCGATTCAGGCTCGATCTATAAACAGTAAAAGTCCGGCATAATTCGATCCGTTAAAAAGGTCATGCCGTGTCGAGGGATTAGGCTCGCGGGTCGAGCCGGCACGAGCCTGTGAAGGGCCTGGTTCGGCACGAGTCGGTGATGGACCGTGCCAAGCCCGTGATGGACCATGTCAAGCCCGACCCGATTATTAAAATAATAATAATAATATTATTAAAATAATAAAATTAATAAAAATAATAATAATATATATTATTAAATTCATATTTTAGCCCGCGGGCCCGGTCCGTGAGCCCGACCCGTGGGCACGACACGGTTAGGCCCGTTGGCCCGGCCCGGCACGACCCTTTTGGGGCGTGCTTGATAGGCCGTACCGGGCCTTCTTTTTTTTATCCGGCCCGGCCCGGTAGCCCGTAAGGG